>JAREIK010009331.1:65000-204230 GCA_029783825.1 Sapria himalayana | reverse complement strand
GTGACTAATCATACAAACTCCACTTCATGCAGGTACAGTTATAGTCACATGAGTTATTCTCTGATAAATCTTTGGGATATACGAAAATATCTTCTCTCCAAGAATCTATGTCCACAAACTAATATATCATTCCTCAAATGAATACATATAAAGAATGTTACAAAACTATTTGCCAAGTCTTACCAATGTCATCTAATCTGTCAACACTGATATTACACCAACAATCTTCTCCAATAACTATGTTCTAATCACATCATGAATCACCTTGTCCTAATCAATCAATTTGTACATTCACAATTGAGTAATAATATCATATAAAAATAATATATCTAAAAATATATCAAAATGAACATGTTACAGACCTTTTGCATATATAGCACGAGCCAAGCAAACCCAATGCATTAGGATAAATCAAATATCACAAGTACACCAGTAGTTATATGTAAATTTAAATCCACTTATCAGTTTGAGTGTGAGGTGGGTTTTCTAATAAGTGATATACATATCCTTGTGACACAAATCGGATTCTCACCAATAAATCGCCCAAAAAGAAAATATGACTATCATCATTGGATTATTCCTAGTAATCTCACATTGATTCCAATTATCATTTTATCTCACCACAATGGACATTTATAAACAAAAATAAATTAAAACTAAATTAAAACACATAACCTTTTGGACTATAAAATCACAATAAATCGTTCAAATTAAAGCAACAAATGAATTAAAATACTTTTGTTGTTTTTTATTTCACTCAAAAGACAAAAAAAAAACTTTAAATTATGAAATATCATATTAGAGATAATTTTAGGCCATAGCCACCACTTCAACCACTTTGTCAGGCATCATTTTTTTAAAAAACTTAATATTTTGTAATATCACAGCATGGATGATATTGTACTGCTGTCACGAAATCAGCCATCATGGGTTGCACCACTATTACCGAATAACAACTCTATTTTACCCATATCACATCATCGAATATTCGACGACTTCAGAAATAATAAATAACACAAAATACTCACTGATGTGAGTGTTTTAGTAGCATAGTAGGAAGGCGCAATATCTACTATCAAAACATTCTGGTGATAATTTTTGCATAAGGTACCTAGGGGTGCATCGTCACTCATGCACCTCAATGCCAACTCTCCTTCCCTAAAGAAATACTTTCAATATCATGTGAAAATTCATATCAAAAAAAAAAAACTAGGGTTTGCACCAAATTAAAAAAAAAGAGGCGAGTAGAAGGGAAGTTACAAGAAAAACAAGAAACCAAATTTTTATTAAAATAAAAAATTAAATTTGAATACAACATAAGCTACAATATGTGTGTGTGTGTGTGTGTGTGTGCGTGCGTGTGTGTTAGAGATTCAGGCAACACACAAGTTAAGTACTCTCATATACTGAAAAACAAATAAAACAATAAAAAATAAACTAAAAATTAATATGATTAAAATCATATCTCCCCAATGAATATTTCAAACTACGCATAGCAAATAAGAACGTCAAAGTTATCGCAATCAAATTTTTATTTTTCTTATCCACAACTATATTTTGTGAGAGTGTATTATTATTAAAAATTTTATATATTATCTTATAATCTATACAGTAAATATTAAAATTATCTAATATATTCTAATATATTATCAGTTCTTATTTTTTAAATATTTTATTAAATTAATTTTTTATTATTTTTATGAAATAATTAAAAGATAGAAATATTTTTTATCTAAAATAAAAAAGAAATATATGTGTAAATCATTAATAGTTATCATTAAAAATAAAAAAGAATAATTAAATTTATTATGAGTTCTATTTCTACTAGGTATTCATATGTCTAAGTATATTAGATTGAATAATTTCATATTCACGGCATGCTAACAGACAAGATAAAAAGCTTTAATATGTATTACTATTTAATAAATCTCACACTCTAACATAGAAATAACTTTAAGATTAATATACAATATCCATAATTTAACTAATATTTAATGATCAGTTAAGAATGGACAATCAAATAGCACAAGACACTCAAATATCTAGTAGTAAATCTTATCATTCAACAGAAGACAATTTATTTTGTTGTCCCAAAGAAAGTCCTTATAGTCTTCCGAAATTACATATAAATCAATAAAAAAATAAAATAAAATCAAACTTAAGTTGCTCTAAAAGATAATTAACAAAAAAAAATGACTAACAGTACAATTAGGAATAAAAAATGTAAAAAGAAAAAAAAATCAAAGTGAATAATAACTTACTTAATGACTTTTGAAAGATTATCATTGGCTACAATAATATTCAATAAACATTCAAAGAAGATAGAAAAAAAAGACTAATTACATGCAATGTGAA
This sequence comes from Sapria himalayana, assembly GCA_029783825.1. Taxonomy (NCBI): domain Eukaryota; kingdom Viridiplantae; phylum Streptophyta; class Magnoliopsida; order Malpighiales; family Rafflesiaceae; genus Sapria; species Sapria himalayana. Next base: position 201,875 of record JAREIK010009331.1, on the reverse strand, counting down.
CTTTGACTCATGAGTCAACAATCTATGAGTATGAAATGAATAAATAAATTATAAGAGTTGTAATACTCAAAAATCAAGAAAGCCTTGTTGCTGCCACATAGGGAAGGAATACTAAATATCTCCCTTCAATAAAGGTTACAATCAAAAAAATTTGGTGAGTATTCCTGGATGATCTGATAGTCAACATGTCTCCCTCGACTGTGTAGTGTTATCAATATCCTCTATAAAAATAATTCATAATAATTATCTCTAATATGACTCATCATACAGTAATGTGTGTACTAAATAGAGATCTTCTGTCTCTGCCTATATAAATTAAAATGCATAGCATAACTCAAGTCTGCTGAGAAACTCTTTATTACTAAAATTTTAGCTATAAAATGCTAAAAACTCGTCTGACAGAAAATATAAAAATATCATTTTCATTAGCCAATTTAACTATCTTACACTTTAGATAGCATCAACCTTGATTGAAAATATATCCAGAAATTATGTACCCAATCGAGTGAAAGTTGTAAATTGAGTAGTCAATTACTCGGGCTCATTAATCCTCTCCAATCTCAATCCAAGAAGCTGAATAATTATATTATATATATGTTTCGTCTGAAATGAGTATAGTAATACTATAAACTCTCACAAAATTTTCATATCATACAAGATGAAAAAATTGAAATCATCTTTACCTCAATGTATTGCCACGTCACAATTAATTAGCTAGTGTCTACAACCATTTCTCCTTTATCTCATCGTTGGGTGATTTCATTTGTCAGGTAGTTTAGCATCCCCTGATTAAAAAATTATATTCTAACTCATGCTGCACAATTTAAATAATTTTGATTCACAAACATCATCAAGTAATAATCATGATTTAATAATAGGCATAAGTCAGGACATCCCCTAGCATGCTATAATCTACCATAAACACTACTCGAGTGTGTCTCCTTTAACAAAACAACACACACTTTGTTGCCCTAAAACACACAACACACATTACACAGTCAAAACTATAGTGCCAAATATTGCACACACCAAACTGACCGAAAACAAAGACTGCACAGCCATAATTACAGCACCACACACTGCACAAGGTGTCGATGCAATGAGCCTCGATACTTTCACACACGGTGAGTATGCGACAATGTAACACGACAGCTTACATTGACTGTACCCCACTCATCAGATTGTTGTGCACGTGCTTTCTTATTACAAACCTTAAGGTTTCCACTCTCCTAAGAATTTGATTCCAACATCATGTGAAAACCTAAGCCAAGAAACATCCAATCACTATCATCAAATTCAAGTATACATGTGGTACACTTGTATAATAGATCAATGAATTGATGCCCTAATCATGAGTCATGACTCATGATTCTAGTTTGTTACAGTTCTTCAACTTTTTATTATTATTTCATTTTTTTTTCTATTTATGTATATTATCATACTCAACTTGCATACCTGGCATATGAGGCATAAATTGTGGCATGTGCTCATGGCCCTTGCCATATTTAAAATTTGAAGTCATTTTAAAATGACTGCTTACGCCCGACATCATAAAAAAATAAATAAATAAATTAATAATATAAGCCGTTGGATAAAATACAATGGCTATTTAAGAATAATCTATTGTCTCCTATCTCATTCTCATTATCTTAAATCATAATAATCACTGCCTAATTTCTAATTTTTTTTATAAATTTTATTTTATTTTCAAGTATATTTATAATATTATTATATTTTTTATTTGGCAAAATGATTTTAGTTGGCAATGTGATAAATCAATTATGTTTGTAGAATTGTAGTCTGCAGTCCACATAAAAATATACATTGCATACTTATTTTTTAAATTTATTTTTTTAATTAATTTATTTTTAAATTTTTAATAAAATTAAATACAATTATAATCAGTCAAGATATTTCATTATTATTAATCAAAAACCTATAACGACTTGAACATAAATAACGACAATCCAACTGAAAGGTCTGAAACTAAATTATCTTAGTGTCATGACCTATACACCTAAAATACCTAAGAATATACAAATATCAGTAGTACAGACATATTTTAAAATAATCATAAATCAAAATTCTAAGAATATCAAAAAAGATTCGGCACATTGTATATATTATAAAAATATAAATTCATATAAAAATACTAGTGACACTTGATAGCTTAAAAATATGTCAATTAATGGACAAAAAATATTATATTAGATCTCATATAAACTCAATTTAATGGTAAAATCTTTGAAGTTTGATAAATTTAGAGGTATCAAGCGGGCCGTGCCGGGCAGGGCCGGCCCGTTTTTTTAGAGCACGGCCGTGCTTTCGTGTCGGGCCAGGCACGGCACAGTTACTGTATCATGTCTAGCCCAGCACGATTTATAAAAGACATGCCCGGCCGGCCCGCCGACACGGCGGGCCGAGCCCGGCCTGGCCAAACCAGGCCGTATGGGCCAGGTTTAAAAAAAATTATTTTATAGTTTTATAATTTAGTTTAATTATAAAATATATTAAATTATATATAGAATTATAGATAATATATAATATAATAAATTTAAAATGAAAATTGTTAAAATTTTATTAAATTACAAAGTTTAAATTTTTTTTATAATTTAAAATAAAGTTAGTTTATAATTTATTAGAATTAAATTATAGAGTTATAAATTTTTAAATGAAAAATAAAATAAAAAAATAAATAAATCAAAAATTATTATAAAAAAAATTTAAAAGTAAAAAAAACAAAAACTAACCAAATTAAAAATAACCAATCAGTCAATAGATACCGAAGGTCCGAAAAACAAATTAAAAATTCAACGTAACGTATAAATAAAACGTATAATCTATAAAAAAAAAAACATCAAAATCTATAAAAAACAAAACATTAAAATCAAAAAATAGTGGATCATCAGCAATCGCCAATCGGCATATCATGAGCATCATCGGCCGCAATATCGAAATCAGTATCATATGGATCATCATCATCAGCAATAAGCTCCTCTGCTTTCGTAGTGGATGCGGCTGCAGTCCATGTCCCAGTCCCAGCTCCAGCACGATCATGGATGCTAAATCTCTAATCCTCACAATCCTTCAAACTGGCAGACCTCAACAATATCTGGACGTAATCTCGATCTCCTATCAAAAATCATGTTCACTGCAACAGAAAAAGTAGACTCCGATGCTACGCTTGACATTGAAAGAGTCAGTAGATCCCGTGTCATCCTAGATTGCACGGGAAAGATGATTTCATATGATTTCTACCACTGTAATATATCAAGATTATTAATATCAGAATGTGATAGAATTGAGCAATAATCGGTATCTAAGTACCGAGAAAGCTCGCTCCTATGTGATGGTTCACCCCGACGTTTCCCCCTCGCTAGCTGAATAGAAAAAATTATCATCTTGAACAAGGTATCAATGTCCGTAATCACAGTCTCACTACTACCAACACCATACCTAGTATCGTAGTATGTTAACAGGTCACTCAACTTCTCGTGAATGAACCCTTCAGGTGGCTCTTTCAGGTTCATGCATGAGAAAATGTAAATCAGGATATTTTCTACCCCTTCCGTCTTAACCCTAGGGTCCATGCATGCGGCGAGGCAACCATATGGCTAAGTGTCGGGTTAGCTCGATACTTCCTAAACATGCTATTAATGTTGCATATGCACCTGAGTGCAATGTAAATCGTGGGCGTATAAACCGACGAACACATGTTCGTCGTGTCATAAAAAATCTTCAGGAATTTCATTAATGAAATTCCTAAAGCCTAGTCAGTATCGTCAATAATAAGTTTGTCACTCTTACTATTGACGTAGTCGAATATCACGTGTTCATATCCAACACATGATTCCAACATCAGGTACATGTAATTCCAACGATATCTCACATCCGATTGAAATTTCTTCTTAAGATTCGCAGACAAACAGATACTACCAAACTCTTATTTTCTGCGAGGAGTGCGAATATATTTTAGTGCATTACGTATATTATCCAACGCGGGGGAACACACCTTCATACTCGCTTGAATAATCAGGTTAATCACGTGACACATGTACCTGACATAAAAAATCTTTCTTAATTGTGCGTCTTTAATATTCCTAACAAACATATTAATCGATATTCCATTATTAGATGCGTTATGAATGTGACACTAAAAATTTTATTTTGAATTGTATATTCCCTAAAGATTTTCATCATGCACTCAAAAATGACCGGGTCATCATGAGGATGGAGAATTTCAGAGAATCCTAATATTTTTTTATTCATAGTCCAGTTAGAATCTACATAGTGGCTGGTGAGATATGCATAAGATGATTCATCGTGACTTGTCCAGATATCGGACGTTACAGACACCACTCCACTATATGCCATAAATTCATTAATTATTTTTTGTTTTTCTAACTTATATAATTTTAGTATGTCATTCCTAGATATGGACCTAGAAATCCTACGATAAGAAGGCTGAAAATATATCTGCATTATGCGCAATACCCTTAGATCTTCCGAAAATCTGATCGGAAGACTCATCAATGTGATAAGTCTGGTCATGCCGTACTTACCCAACTTGCTAGAGTATATGAAGGGAGTAAACTTTGAGACTGAACTCGATTCAGTTTCAAAAAATGCAGTACCAAGTTGGGTTTGCCTAGGATCTAATGGATCTATTTTTTGGTGCATAATTCAACATGTCTCTTAAGGTATCCAGTCCCAAACGAACTTTTACATGTTAAAATTCTCGTACAATATTTGCACTGTGTCATTTCTTCTTTCTCACCCCTGATATTATTTTGTTTTATTATATTAAAAAGACCAAACTACAAATCCTCCTAGTTTTTTATTTTTTAGAAGTTTGGGTTGAGATGACTAGAGAAACCAAAATTTCAGCAGCCTCAGACCTCTGTGTAAGATTTTCATTTTCTAAATTTAATATGTTTCATTAGTATTTATCATTTTTAAGGATTTTTGCTAAACAGAACACTTATTTAGAAACTAGATGATAGATTTTAGATTTAACTATTTTAGGACTAGATAGAGACTAAAGAGAGAGAGATAGTAAAAAAAACTTAAAATAAATTACCCGGTAAAGTAGTCAAGTTGATCACGTGCACGATGCACCACAGTCTAGCTCAAAATTCAAAACTCAAGTTGAGATTTCAGAAAAACCAAGCCAAATGACGAAATCTCGACTTCCCGAGTCCCGAGAGAGGGAACAAGAGTTTTGTGAGAAAGAAAATGTGAGATCTGAGAGAATAAAACTTTATGAAAAATATAAATATTATGAGGGGGGGGGGATTTTATATTAAAGAAAATAATTTTTTTTTAAAAAAAATCATTTTTTTGATTTTTTTTTATTTTTTAGGGGGCAGAATCATGAAGGCCATTGGATTCTGCCCCCTAGCCGTTGGAGGCAAGATCCAACGGCAACAGTTTAAATTTTTTGTTTTGCCCTTGGGGGAGGAGTGTGGGATCGGGTTGGACCGCGGGTCGGGCCTGATTGGACCCGACCCTGTCTTTTTTCGGAAGGGGAAGCTTGGCTTGGCCAACTCCCATGTCCCGAGTCACAGTGAACCCACCCATGACTCGTGACTCGTGAGGGTGCGAAAAGCCAGGTCTGCGGGTCAGGACTGCGGGTGCGGGAGGCCGGGGCTGGGTGTGAATCGTAACCCCGACCTTCCTGCGGGCCATGACACGGGCCACCGAACCATGCCGAGTCAGGCACGGCACGGCACGGGAAGTGCCTTACCCGAGCACGGCACGAGCCAGGCACAAGATATTCTAGTGTCGGGCTGGCCCGATTGACACCTCTAGATAATTTCAACTTCAATGACTTATTTCATTTATCATTATAAATATACAAGAAAAAAAATAACAAAATTCATCGCAGAGATGGGTGTTCCAATTATATTTTTGGAAGATTCTAAATCACATCTTATGAGCAAAAACATACAATCCACTTATGGTAGGATTCTTAAGTCAACCTATATGAATGAGATAATAAAAAATTATATATTAAAAAAAACAATAATTAATAATTAACTAACTTATGACACAAAGAGGAATAGTCTCAATGATGTCCAATATATAAACTAGCACGAAACTAATACATAAGCTTTCATGAACACCCACTTTGTTGATTCTAGGTAAAAACTACATTAAAAAATATTATAGTTTTGTGGGATAATTCATCCTCAAAACTTCTTTTTTACTCATCAAAAATATTTAAAGACTCAAAATATATAATAACAACACACAAAAAAATTTGAGACTAAATTATCTCATTGTGTCATTACCCATACAGCTAAAAAACCTAAAAACATATAAATATCAATAGTATGGACATACTTTAAGATAATCAAAAATAAAAATACTAAGAATATCAAAAAAGATTTGATACACTATATATATTATAAAAATAATATACATGTTAAATTAAAAGTACTAATAATACTTGATACCTTTAAAAAATATGTCAATTAATACAAAAAATATATAATATATTAAATATCATAAAAATTCAATTTAGTGGTGAATCCTTTGAAATTAAATTAATTTCAACTTCAATGACCCACTTCATTTATCATCATGAATATGTAAGAAAAAACATGAAAAAATTCATAGCAAGCATAGATGTTTAAATTAGATTTTTGGAGGATCCTAAAGTATTTAAAAAGATCGGGTCGGGCCAGCCTATTTTTTGGTGACCCAATCGGAGCACCATGTCGTGTCAGGCACAACACAGCTTGAAAAGTGATGGACCAGCACAGCCCGCCAGCTCAGCTCATACCCAGGTCGTGTCGTGTCATGTCTGGACTTGTCGGGTCGGGCCGGTCGTATCTGGTTTTTCCAGTTATATTTAAAAAAAATCTAGCTGGGTCCCCGAGCCGGTTTACCGTGACTGACCCAGCACAAAGCATGGATTGTGTCAGCCCAACACGGTACGAGCCATGCCGAGACTCAGCACGGCTCAGCCCGTAGCACGGTTCCAAACTATGTCGTGCAGAGCCAGGCATGGTTGAACTAGATCAGGCCCCAGACCGGTCCGTCTGACCCTTTTACACCTCTAGAGGATCCTAGACTACTTCATCTTGTAAACAAAAACAAACAATCCACTTATGATAGGATTCGTAAGTTGACCAGTATGAATAAGATAATAAGAAATTATAAAATAAAAAAAAATAATTAATAATTAACTAATTTAAGACATAAAAAAAAAGTCTATGTGATATCTAATATATAAACTAGTCGTGAAACTAATGTATAAGCATGCATGACCACATACTGTATTGATTCTAAGTAAAAATTAAATAAAAAAATATTAATATTTTATAAGATTATTCATCATCAAGATTGTCCCACCATTTTTGAGTATCTATTGAGAATATTATAAAATATGAGAATCATTACAAAATACTTAGCATAATGTTCAGTAATATTTCAAATAACAATATAGTAATTAATATATTTATAAGAATCATTAAAAATAGCCTTTATCTGAGATTTATCACGTTAGATATATGTCACATAATTAACTTTAAAATACAAGCAAATATAAAAATAGTTTCTCAAACTTTAAACTATATAAGAAATACACTAAAATATTTTAAGGCATCTTACAAACTACAATAACTCGACAATCTATGTAAGTTAGTATGCCTCAAAAAAATTTTCAAATAAATATTAAACACTATTAAAATTACATATTTTATGTTAAATTCATGTATTACCTACCAATATATAATATACAATTATGTTAATGGTAAAAATAACAAAATAAATGATTAACCAATCAGATTAAAAGATAGAAATTTTATTTATAAAATTCCTTAAAATCTTTGATGATATGACACATATTTTTTTTTTGTACACTCTTTTCATATGAATTACACCTAGGTGCATATACAATATTAATATTTTATTTAGTAAATATAAAGAACACTCAGATTTTAATTTCATGACCATTAAGATAGAAAAAAAATATTTAAAATAAAAATTCTTCATTTCATTGTTGTTGCCAATTGCTGCAATTACAATTGCAATCTGCATGCTACAATGCTTAGGCTAAGTATATAGAAGTTAAACGAGCAATGTCAAGCTGATACAGTGCTTTTTTAGGCACATATTACAATTTTATAAGGTGTCAAAACTAATAGTTAATTGACACAACTCTTTTGAGAATCTTGCATTCAACGTGGCTTCTCAAAAATATAAATCCTACAAGTAATAAAGTAAACATAAATCCAAATGTCAATCTCACTTGGATTATTTTGATAATTCGATCAATTTACAATGAATTAATAATTATGCGAGTTGAATGGGTATACTCAATCTTAGGAAATATACTCAAACTCTACGCTTGACACATATACTTGTGCGTAAAAAAATACCAAAGGATGATCACTCTAAATTTTTTCTCATATTTTAATACCAAAGTGACATATTATACCATATAAGGGTTATTATCACATTTACTCCTTTTAGGTAATACATCAATTATCTTTGATGATTGCTTCAAATATGTATTTATATTCTTCAAACATCTAATTGTTTCAATAACTTAAGATATTATGGTATTAATTTTATTTGTGCTTTCGCTTTCATAAGCATCATATTCACAAAAATTAAATATACGTCTTCCCAAAATTTCACTCATAAAAATCATACAAGCAATAATAATACATGCAAGGCTATCACCACCATATGAATCTCTCTCATTTGCATATACCCCATGAAATATATGCCACCATCCATCATATCCTTTACGTAACTCTCACATTATGATGAAACTTCTAGGTAAGACATTCAACTTAACTCGTATTTTACTTCAAGATTAGTTATTCTAGATAGTATATAATAAATAAATTTTTAATACGTTCATATTTTTAACTTTGTGAGCATCATACTCATTATAATTAACTTATATTAGCTTTGAGTTTTCACACATTATTCATATCACGGGTTAAGATTTGAAAGATTGTCACTTTCTTTTATTTAAACTATATGAGTATGTCCTATAATTTACATATCATTATCTATCACGGTCGACACTCATAAATTGATATATTCATGAAAACTCTAATATTTGTTTCTAAATTACATATTTATCAATCAATATTTAAATATAATATTAATACAAAAATAAACTCATAAATTCAATATTCATCACAAAATCACATTAGATATATTAGAAGGGATCTCGTAGATTCTAAGATTCTCAATGAATTCTCAAACTAAATTCTAAGCATAAATTTTTAATTTGAAATGATGTTGCTTGTTGTTCATCTTGAATTTACTCATAGTCATAGTTTTAAAAAGCACAAGGCGCATCAAGGCACAAAGGTCTCTTAGAGCCTTGAGGCACAATGCACACCTAAGGCGTGGGCTTTTTGAAGTGAAATGCGACTTTGGATGCACATAAATTTTTATTAAATATGATTCTATTGATAAAAAATAAATATTCCTAATATTTAAATAAATTTTGATGAAAAAAATAAATGAAATATAAATTTCAATATATAATTATAAATTCTGAGAATAAATGTATTTTAAAAATATTTTATTGTATATAATGTGCGTCTTCTGTAAAACGCGTGTCTTGGAAGGCGATGTGCTATAGCTAGGGAGTGATTGTACCTTGAGCCTAGGCACGCCTTAAGCGCGCCTTTCATAACTATGCTCATAGTTAAGGTTGATAGCATCACCTAGAGCTTCAGTGTGTTATTCATCCTCTCTATTTTTTTCTTTATTTTTTAATTATAGCTTTTATACTTCAAGGATCCATATAATATTTTAAGTTGAAAGTCATAACACATAATTGAGATCATGATTTTGTCATATTTTCAAATTTCCTCTGAAGCACAAATGTTGTGTAGCTAGAAATGACTGCAACTGATGCTTAAACTTTATGTAATACAAAATCATGATAATGAGAATAGATATATGATTTTAGTCTTAACTTTGTGAGCAAAATGTCACGACACGGAGATTATAGCAACTAAATCAATTACTCTGTATAATATAAAATCATGATACTAAGAATTGATCATAACTTTGATCTTGGCATGTTAAACAAAATGTCGCAGCATTGTGATTAGTCACGACTAAGTCAAATATTTCCTATAACATAAAGTCATATCATTGAACACTCACAAATTGTATATTTTCTCTTTTAAGAACAAAAACTGTATTAGAAAAAGTCAAGACCAAAAATAATTACTCTCTAGAACAAAAATCACGAAAGAAAATAGTATCATGAACCACATGTGTTGATGTTTTGGCTCTACTAGAATAAGTAGCAGCTACGAAATGTGTTGTCGCTACTTGTACCATTGGGATACTTATTAGACATGATATGAAAATGATATCGTGACCATTAACTAGTTTAGAGCTAGTGTGGCCGTGATTTAAAAAATATCACAGTCATAATAATTATGTTATACAATGAAATGATTGTGTCAATTCAACAATAGAATCAGTGAGTACAAAGAAATTCACAATTATTTTGATAAAATTATGACCAAGAAATAATATCGTACTACTTGAGACTATTATAAAAAGTATATAAAGTCAAAACAAAAAATTTATCATTACTCATTATTGATTATCTTCCCTATAAGTCTTTGTTCCACCAAGTCTACTAATTATATTAAAATTAATTTTAATTTGACTAACATTCATCAAATTACCTCCAAAGGTGTCAAACGGCAGGAATAATCATTTCAAGCCAAGCATGGTATAGTCTAAAACCATGTCTAGACTATGATTTTGTGACACAGCGCATGCCAGGCCAGGGCCAACCATGCCTTTTTTTAAGTCAAACATAACACAAGCATATGGCTCGTTGGCATGGAATAGACAAGCACAAGGCAAAAACACAGATTACGAATTTAAAAAAAAAATGCCTCCTCCCGCACCCATTACGTTTACATAACAAGCGAGAGTAACTTCAATGACAATACCAATGAAAGGCTCAAGCCTATTATTGTCGTTATCTATAAAAAATAAAATAATATATATTAATTTGTTATGATAATATTTGCAACCATCAAATTTGTTTCAAACGATTACTAATCACAAATCCAATGATTATCAAATTTCTATCTAGTATAAATAAAAAAAAATTAAAAATATATTATTTTAATATAAAAATTTTGTATAAATATAGAATAAAAAATTTTTAATATTCATCAAATTCATTTCATCTCCTCTTCTCTCTCTTATTTTCAACTTTCATAATTTCCTCTCCTTTTCTGCTTTCATAATTTTATCTCATTTTCTACTTTCATAATTTTCTCTCCTTTTCTACTATGCTATGTTGTCTACACTGGGCTCTGACCTCTAGGCTCACTAGTTTAAAAAAAAGATAGACTATTGCACATATCAAGTTACATTGTTGTGGAACATATTTAATTTTAATTTATTAGTTAGTATTATAATTTATTAAAATTTAAAATTATATTTTTAAAAAAAAATTAAAAATAAATAATAAATAATAAGTTTTAATGATATTGATTTTAACTTAGATTAAATAATACACAATCAATTTTAAGATTTGAGACTAAAACTATATTCTCTCCAATGACATCAACTCATTATATTATAAAAAAAATAATTATAATAAACTTATCTACTTTATTACCAAAAAGTCTTCAATCACTCAACTCAAATATAATGAAACAATCAATCATTTGAAGTAAAAGAATAATCTGAGTTATCTCAATAGGGTTAATCTTTATATATAGATAATAACATCAGTTCACACTTGATCCCAAATCACATAAGAGCCTTTCAAAAAGTATACTCCCCAAATATGCATAAAATCATAAAACTTTCTGAATCTTTTAGTTTTTTTTTAAATTTATGTCGGATGATGTATCATACTTCTCGATCATATTTACCTTTCTATAAATTACCAACTTTCTCTTACTACTCATTTGTCCTTTATGAACATTACATAATTTGACATTTGAGTTAATGCTTCAGTAAATAAATTGTTCACCTCAAACATCCAAAAAATATTTTAAAATTTTTTGGATTACTCATTCATATTTTTCTTTCTAATATTTTGTAGAAGTAAAAGATTATGAGAAATATGATTATTTTTAGTATCGACTTTCTATTCAATGCTTCTTGTATGATATATTTTCTCCTCCTTTGCTTCTTCATTTAACTATGTTAGTTGCAAGAATTAGGCAACAGGTTCTGGGATTGCCACTACTATAAAAAATGTTGCAACATGTTATGCCATGATGCTGAGAGATGTCATGGCATATTCTATTTTATTAAAGGGTGGTGTCGCAACTTTAGGGAAAGTTACTACTTCTTCAATCATGGCTTTCATTCTATAAAAGCTTTCATTTCTGCTATTATTTTGGAGTGTTGCCCCTCTAATCCATTGTCATTTCTTAGTGATAGACAGATATTTCATTGAATTTGTCTTGTATCGTTGGATAATTCACTCTCATTTTTTTTTGATTGAGATCGCTAATTGTCCAAGTTGACTCTCAATAATTTTTATCATCATATCAATGTGTTCTATCTTCATTTCAATTTGTTCCGTATGAATATCTTGAAAAGCATATCTTCTCTTTGTTTAAAAGATAGGTCATGGCATTATCTTCAAATAATAGTATTTCTACTCCCTTCATATGAATATAGTTAACTTAAAGCTCCTTACATGTGATAGTCTGCCAAATTATTCTCAAAATTCTTCTGATATTGGCCCAAGTTCTGCTATACATTCATAGAGTTACCATACAAAAGATGATTCCTCAAATTTGGATGGTAATGAATGAAAACATTTTGGTTAGGTCGGAAGACATATCTCTTACTTGGTAGAACATTAGCTCATTCCATTCGATACACCAAATTGAATTCAACTTCTTCGAATTATTGCATAGCAGAAACTTTTCCCATACTAATTTATTAGTCATTTCGAGCTTCAAATCTATTGAAAAATATATCTATCTTCACTTTCATGGTGGTCAATCTATCCAACTCCAATAATTCAATTTGTTTTCTTTTAAATGCACTATCAATTAAAGTTTGATAGCTATTATTTACTAACTCTTCAAATAAAAAATACGCTTACTTGTGTGACTTATTCATGATAAGGCCATCCAATACCACAATAGTGAATCTACTCATAATTTAGCCCACTATAATAAAATAGTTATTAGAATCACAATTCAAATCCAAGGTATGGGCACCTTCTCAAAAGCACTTTGAATTAGTCTCAAACATCATACAAAGTCACTTGTTACTCTTGACTAAATTAACTTATCTATCCCCTCAATTGACTAATATTTGCGGCGAGAAATTTTAAAAAGAAATATTTCTACTTGCTCATCTCAACTCTAAATCGAACATCAGGACAAACAATGAAACCGACTTCAATTTTTTCTCTCAAAAAAAAAATAATCCATAATCTAATAACATCCGAGTGTAACTCATATATCTTCAGGGTATGAATAACTCTAAATAAAAATTATGACAATAGCTATTCAGATATCTAACATTATTCATTATACTAATACTTCTATATCTATGTTATCAAAGCTTAACTTCAACTCAAAATAATTTTGCTTATATCGATTACATCTGAATTCTAGAATAGCTATATATCATGATAGTCTCTAATAATCTCCCAGAAAAAGTGAGAATTGAGTGTTAGACAGTTAGTCCTCCACAGCCTTGGTTATTTCCAACACTTACATTTTATTCCTATTATCTCTCTTTTAGCTCTCTGCCTCAAAAATACTCTTGTTTTTCTCTTAATTTCTCAAGTCCATAGTATTTAACTCAGTCCTAAAAGCTTTACTTATTTAATTTTCTTGAAAGCTACAAACCAATAAGAATAAATAATAAAAATATAACTCACAACACAACTATAATATAAATAATAAATAAAATTCACCATTCATACAACTTGAAATAAAATTATATTTTATAGAGATAATTATATCAACTCAGTGTAACAAATAGAACTATTATAATACAATCTACGACAACGACGCCAAAAATTAGTTAAAAACCTTATGAGTGTAGTTAATTGACACAATCAAAAAATCTAGTTGAACAATAATCTCTCATCCAACATAACTCTACAAATATATGTGTCGCACAAGTAATAAAGTGAACAAATATCACATTATCAATTTACAAAAATTATTTTGATAATTCAATTGATCAACATTAAATGATAATCGTATGAATTGAACAGATTTATTTGGTCATAGAAAATATATCAAACTCTAGAGTTGTACACGTACTTATGCATGATGATATTTCTTGATGTTTGATCAATATCATTATTAATTGTTGTACGAGAGATAGATTATTGTTAAAATATCTATGTGCCCTCTTGACATACAAGATGATCATCATTTATTATCACTACCAAAAATATCTACTGGTAATTATCCTCTCAATATTTCAGTATCAAAATAACACATCATTTCCATGTAAAAGTCATTATCACATATATTTCTTTTAAGCAAATATATCAATTGTCTTTGATGATACTTCGAATATATATTTTTATCATTCAAACTCTAATTATCTCAACGACTTGAAATATAATGATATTAATTTTTTCTTTGTATTTTTAACTTTGTATGTGTCATATTCATAATTATTAAATATCTTCCCCATGAATTTTATTCATTAAAGTTATACAAATAGGAATGATTTGCATGGATGTCACAACCTTATAAGTCTTTTCCACTTATATGTGCCTAATAATATACCTATCATTGTCTGCCACAATTGGACACATGACTCTCACATTATGTCAAAACTCCTAGGTAAGACAAATAACTTGACACTCACATTACTCTAAGAATTAATTCTTCTAGATATTACATTACAAATTGATTTTTGATACATTCGTGTTTTCAACTTCGTGAGCATCATACTCAAAACAATTAATATATCTTAACTTTGAGTTTTCATATGATGATTATCTCACACGTTAAAAATAGATGGAATGTCACTTCCTTTTATTCAAACCATATGAGTGTGTCATATGACTTACTTATCACCATCCATCACGACCAACACATAAAACCAACGTATTCGTGAAACCCCTAATTTTCAGTTCTAAATTATATTAATAGCCATCAACATCCAAACACAATATTAACATAAATGTAAACTCAAAAATTTAGATATTCATCCGATACGAATACAATATAAACCCCAAAATTCAATTTAACTGAATGGCACAAAATTGACATCATAATTTATCATCTCTTCATATCTCCTCTACCGCATAAATATAGTGATACTAGGGATGGTAATGACTAATGCTTAAACTTTTTATAAAATAAAATCGTAGTACTGAGAATGGACATAACTTTAGTCTTGAATTTGTGAGCAAAATATTATGGTACTAGAATTACTATGAATGAATCAAATACTCTCTATAACACAAAGTCACGATATTAGAATTTAATCATAGATTTAATTTTAACTTGTTAAACAAATATCATAATGTTGGGAGTAATCACAACTAGTCAAATACTCTCTTTAACACGGAATTATAATGATGAATATTATCAAAACTTTGGTATTTTGATTCTAGAGCAAAAAATTATGTCATTGAAAAAAATATACGATCAAAGAAATTATTCTCTAGAATGAAAAATCATGATGAAAAATGATATTGTGACTCGCATCTCTTGATGCTTTGGCTCTGTCTTGAATAAGTCACTGCTCTAAATTATATCGCAACTACTTGTAACATTAGTGTACTCAACTACCGCAACATGAAAATAATATTGTAGTCATTAAGTAGTTTAGAGGTAGTATGACTGCAACACCAAAAAAATTGCGGCTGTGAACTGGGAAAGTAGCATAACCACAATGATAATGTTCCATAATAAAATGATTATGTTAATTTGATGGTAAAATCATGATTACAAAGAATATAACCACTATTTTGATAGAGTTACAATCAAGAATGATATAATAATTTAGGCCTACTATGGAATATATACATAAATCATAATAAGAGAATTAGCATGACTCTCCATCGCTTCTCTTCCTTACAATCATTATTCTATCGAGTCCACTTTTATCAAACTTGACTATGATTTTCACTAATATTTATCAAATTTTCTCAAAATAATAATTTAATAAACTTTTTTGATACATACCAATATACATGAAAATATGTCCAAGTTTACTCCACAAATGACATAATTTATTTGATATTTTGAGTATCAATATCCATCCAAGCCAACATGGCTGTCAAAATGAGGTACCCGGCACAACCCATTGATCAGGCTTTTGTTTGGAATCATGTCAGGTCATGCCAAGCAGGGTCAGGCCTGGCTAGGCTAGCAGGGGTTAATTCCAGGCTGACCTAGTTTGGCAAGCTCGGCATAAACCTGCCCGCACAGCAAGCATGTCATGTCATGTCATGTCATATCTCGTGTCATGCTCAGGCTATCTGACCCAATTGACACATCTAGCCCAGCAGTAGTAGCCAGGGGGCTAGGCTACACGCCTGCACTACCAGACAGGACATGCACAAGAGAAACCATAGTCCAAAAGTTATCACCCAATAAGGCAGGACCCGATTGTGCTGGTTATAACCAATATTAGCTTGACTGCATGAAGCAGCACGACCAAATAACCCAACTAGACAATTAGGTCGTACCAAGCTTGCTTCCCACAATTGTGTGCTGGTACAACATCACCCAGTTTGATAAAATGTGTCATGTCCAATCTAGCAATGCACAATAACACGTTCGGACCACAATAATTCGAGTTGTGTCGGCCCAGTATGTCATCCATCATCTACCATATCCTCCACCTACTTGACGTCTCTAACCCAATTATTTTTACTTATTTTATAAGAACTTGCTTGTAGGATATTATTATTGAGGTGTTATTATTGTATTATATTGAATTTCTACATAGTTAATATTGGCTGAATCTGACAGCCCCAGTATTTCCTCCAATTACAATTTACGTAGTAAAAGTTGAAATTTTGATATACTCAAAGAACTACAACAACAAGCATCATTTAATAAACAGAAACCCACCATCAATTATCAGCCATATCCTCACTATCAAGGGTTAGATTCAATAACTCACAATGTGTGCAAATAATGTCATCCGTAGCTAAGTTGAATAAACTATCATAAAATTTCAAAAATGGAAAGGATAAATCATTACTACAGGATCACTTTTAAAGAACACCAATGAGTCGCGTGTAAAAGTAAACCAGCGATTCTTCCATGATTTCCATGGTAACCCTGCACATTTTGAAAGTAGAGTCAATAATTAATACAATACTATGAGAAAATTCAAGTACAAAAAAAAAACATATAAACTTAACCAATTCCTCGGAATGAAAAAAAAAAAAACAAATAAGTATGGTTGTATGACCAGCACCACATATTAATTGCATAACACAGTCAAATTTAATAAATGAAAATAATGTTATTATTAAAATTTATACAATTACAAATTTTTGAAAATAAAAATATTATCTACATCAAATTAGTTCAAATACATAGATATTAACCATGGAAAAAACAGCATTTTTTTTGTTAGAAATCAATTCATAAATACAAAAGGCAGCCTAGAGCTTGAGTTGCAAGGTGCGCCCCAAGGTACACACCAAAATGAAATGTGGCAAAAGACATTTTTTATATTTTTACTATTCTTATTTAATTAATATAATATATAATATTTAAAATTATTATAAAACAAAAATACATGTATTATCAAATATTACTAAAATTTAAATCAAATCATTATAAAAAAACATTTTTTAAAAAAATAATAATGACAATAGAGATCATTCTTAATACACAAACTCTCAATTTAGCACGGGTCTAGAAGAAATTAATATCTCAACAGACTTTCTCTTAAAATTTGAAAAAATTACATTTGATGAGTTCAAATCCGAGATCTACGGTCTTTAGACGAAGGCACTTGTTGTCGTATCAAAACATTACCTCTACCAAATGTATACAACACAATGATTTTTCAGATGATTAGCCATCACAATTAGTATTTTCATCTAAATGCACTTAATTACATAATTTTTATAAGATACAATATATAAGTATTTTATTTAAAAGTATCATACCAAAGATGAAATATTATTAGAAATTACACACGAATAACATTAATAGACCAAATCTTATTTAAATATGAAGTCATAAATATTTGGCTAGAATAGTCTACTGAATGATTGATCACCTAGGAATATCATATATATGTATAGTATTGAAGATCAAGCCTTAGTACGATAGCAAATATCTTTCCATGGATGGTTAGGTCTTAGGTTTTGGAAATTATTAAATACAACATCTCTCATTTTTGGAAGCAAAGCTATCGAGATATTAATAATCTCCTAGACCGTACATTAAACAAGATCATTATTTTCAGCATCACACATAATTTTCAACATTTTTTCTACTAATTAATCAAAAATTTCTTAATCTTTAAATAATCAAAATAAAACATGATTATAAAAATAGAAGTTATATCATGCAGCATGATATTGTGTTTGAGATTGTTAGAGCTATAATGATTATCCCAAATCTCAATTTTAGAGATGTTAGCAAGTTTGCCTTATAGAAAATATTATTATATAATAACAATTCCATATGATGCAATTCACTAACATATATATATCCTTTTCATTCTTCCAATCAAGTATTCATTATTTTAATCAATATTTTTTATTGTCTGAAGCTTATCATCTTCTCTTTCAAACCAAATTACATGCAACATACCACAAATTAATCAAGTATTTTATGATGTAGCTTAATTTTATTATTAATAAAATCTATAATAAGTTATAAATTAATAACATTATAGTCAAACTAAATTTTCAAAAATCATTTTAATTTTATTCACAACATCAATTATAAATATTAGATTTAGACAATTTTATTTTAAATTTTGTGTAAATTTGAAGCTAAAACAAAGTGTGAAATATTTGATTTTTTAATATAAGTTGGTAAAATAACATGATATAAAAATTTACCATTAACAATATATGAAAAATTATAAAGATTTACTAAAAACATGCAAAATAATTTAATTATTTAAGTAAAATAACATTTATTTATTAAAATAATAAAAACAAAAAAAATTAATATCATTAATAATATAACACCAAAAACTAAAATAATAAAGAAATTTACTCAATATCAAAATAAAAATATGCTAGAGACGATAATAATTTCTATCTTAAATTGAGAGAGCTCACATATACAATACTTTCATCCATAAAGTAAAAGGTAAAAAAAATGTAACAAATAAAAATAAATAACACTCTCCATCAAGTTGATACATTAATATTTAGAATATCATTTATAGAAAAAAAAATTATAATCTTCAAATATTCATAAAGTTGCCGACTAATTGATCTATTGTTGAAACATAGGCTATACAATAGTATAATTCTAGATCTTTTGAAAAAAAAATAATTCATCTCTATATATTTTATCTTCATAATAAATATTAAATTTGAGACTATACACCTTATTGTTTAAATATCACGATAAAGATAGTAGAAAGAAAAAATAATAATCAATTCAAAGTGTTTGATCTAGAGAATCTGTAAATAACCAACATCATTTACTTAAAATTTACAAGTACATGGATTTTCGTAATAATTGATTCTCTTACTTTTTTATATAACAACTGATCTTAATAAAATATTAAAATATATATATAATAGACTTCTTCTCAATATAAATTAATTTATAACTTGAATTTGAATACTCAACTAACTATATGTACATGTGATCATGAGAAAAAATCTATAAGACCTAAATATTTCTTCATATGTCATAGTATATAAAGAACTTTATTTGGGGTAAGTTTTTATGTATAATCTAAGACATGACAAATTATATTAACTGTATCATATATATGATATATCTAATTTTAGTGTATACTACGTGTATACATGACAAATAATGACTGCTCCACATAAATCTCCCCCTCGAGTTGGTGGTCACCATGAAAGAAATTATTTTTCATGCCTAACTTATGTATACTACGTGTATAAGATATTGCCAATGATATAGAATCCATATTGATCATCATAGCCACTAGAAAAAATATATTAACAACTCATATCAAACATCTAAGTGAATCATCTCGCAACAAGTATCTCCTTAAGATGATTTACTTTTCCATTTGAACATGTATTTAACATAGACACAAACATGCAACTAATAACAAATATTCATATTTATTTTTTTAACATGATCTAATATTATCCTAGATAAAATAGTCTTGGAGAGGATATGGATGTCCAAGTACAATCAAAAAAAAGTAAAAAATAAAATAAAATAAAATAAATATGAATACAAATTAAGTTTGACTGTACTACTTAAAATTTATGACTGCTCCACATAAATCTCCCCCTCAAGGTCATGGTTACCATGAAAAAAACTATTTTTTCACATCAAACATTTATATACTTTATATATAAGATATTATCAATGATATAAGAATCCATATTAAAATCATCGTAGGCACTAAAAAAAATATCTTAGTAAACTCACATCAAACATCTAAATGAATCATCTCGCAATAAGTATCGTCTCAAGATGATCAACTTTTCTATTTGAACATATATTTAACGTAAACACACGCACATGAAACCAATAATAAACATTTATATCTCTCTTTTTCAAAATGATCTAGTACTATCCTAGATAAGATAATATCTCGAAGAGAATATGAATATCCAAGTACTATCAAAAGAAAAGTAAAAAAAATAAATAAAAAAAATATGAGTACAATAATGTTTATGAAATAGAGTGTTAGATATCAATCATTTAATTTTTCGAAAAACAATCAAAAGAGTCAAATGCATGATCATCTTACTTCTCGAGATACTTACATCTAGACTAACAAGTTGTATGTCTCATTATAATAAATTTATTCTAAGTCCCTAGATAATTAAGTCTCCTCATTACCAACTTATCATAAGCTAGGACCGAAACAAACTCAAAAGCTACAAGATCAATTGGACTCGATGGGAGATTCATATTCTAGGAAAACCTCTCGCTCAATAATCAATATGTTCTGTATCTATTTGTACATATGATAGCTCAATAGAAATAAGTAAAAGTAATAGGTAACTCTCTCTTCATAATCAATTTGTTTTGTATTTGTATATACTAACAAGTTAGATGAAGTCGATGTGTGACTCTCACTCTGAATTGGAGGCCAAAGTAAAACTATAAAGGAATAAGAAAAATAAATAGATCCATATATTTCACTTAAATTTTTAATTTTTTAAGCTCATTAAAGAACAAGTCCTACTTAAAAAAAACAATAATACTCATTAATACTCCATCGATATCAGGTAAATAACACCTATATCTTTTGAGTATTGAAATAACAAAAAAAAAACACTTCATTACTCTGGGAATCATCTTGTAATGTCCTAGAAAAAGATACTAAGCAAAATAAGTATGCCAAAATTTTTGGAAGAAAAATTAAACATCTTTCTAAAATACATATTTTGAAAGGGCACACATGAAAAATGACTAAAGACATTCTATTATGAAATAATTTGTACCAAAAATTATCTCTTCAAAAATATTTTAAAATATTTATATACAATGAGTGTCTTATTCATATCAACTAAATATTTATTATTCTTTTCTACAAACCTCATTATGTGTGTGCCAACATATTAAATTTGGTATATGATCTTATGATCAGCATAATAAGTATTAAAAATATGCTCTAGCATAGTCACTTTTAATGATTTTATATTTTTATTAAATTATTTTTTTCTTTATTTATGAAAAAATTGAAAAAATAAAAAAAATAATAATCAAAAGTGAAAAAAATCAAAAGAATAAAACATGTACTATCTTAAATAAATAAGACACTATTTAAATTCATCTCAATATCATTTCTATTTAGTCTTCAAACATCCGAGATATCACGACAAATAGGTCTTATAGATGAGTAATAAAAATTAATAGATCCAAATATATATTTTGATCTTTATTTTTCACTCATTAAAAATGAGTCCTACAGAATAATAATAATATTCATCAATATTTTATCAATATCAAGTGAATAATACTTATATTATTATTGAGTATTTGAATAACTAAAAAAAAAATCATTATTCATTGTCTTAGGTATCAGCTTATCACATTCTAAGAAAAGATTGAACAAAATAAATATTCCTAGAATTTTGAGAGATGAGCAAAAAAATTTCCCTCTAAGATTCAAGATTTGAAATGGCACACTATGAAAAAAAACAAAAAAAAACATTCAATTTATGAGATAAAGTGTAATGTGTACTACATCTCATCAAAAATATTTTAAAATACTTTTATTAAAGGAAAGTATCAAATTCATTTCAATCAAATATCTATTATTTTTTATACTATCCCACTAAGTTTGTGTGTGTGTATGTGTACTGAAGATATCAAACATATTCTAAAATATTATCACTCCTAATAATTTTTATATTTTTATTAAAATATTTTTTAATTTTTTTTATGAAATAAGCAAAAATAAAAAAATAATGATCGAACATGAAAAAAATCAACCAAATAAAACACATAATTATCAATAAATATGACATAGTATATAAATTCATCTCCAGTATCATTTCTACTAAGTTCCCAACTATCTGATAATATCAAGTTGAATGAGGATCAACTCACACAAGTATAGCAAATAGAATAGGAAGCTCTAGAATAGTTTCCTAAATTCTAAGACTCACTCTATGAAAGAAATATTTTTAATACTAGGATTCAATATTCTTAGTTTAACCAAAAATAAACAATCAAGTTAAAAATGAATAAGTAATGAATCAATAATACTCAAATATCTAGCGAACAAAATATTCTAATCCTACATAATTTCTGAGGTACCTTAAAAACAACTCAGAAAAAAAAATAATGAGACACATAGAAATTATAAGAATGGGCAGAAAAAATAAAATATGAAATTAAATATTATCATAACAAATAATTTTTAATAATTTAGCATTGACTATCAAACATTCTAAGAACAAGAAAAAAAAAGTAGTACACAAGAAGTAAATTACCTATGATATGATTATTAGCTCCTAATACAGAAGTTTAATGAATAAACTAGTCACAAAAACTATAATACCTTGTGAATAGGAAATATGTATTACTACCTTATAAAGAAGTGTGTGCACCTCTACTAAACATCATAGTAAGAGTACTCTGTGAGGAAAATGATTTGTTCCAGTAATCAACATGTTTCTATGAATGTCGTGCAATACTTTTGGCCTCCTCTCTAAAAATAATTGTCATCATTTCTCTCTATTATGTCTTTCTTTCCTATAATAAGTGCATTATATGAAGAATCTCATACATATTTACATACTAGTATCATATTATTTCACCCTCAATTAACACCAATAGTGATTAGTCTCACACACAAACATTGAAATCAACAATGGGTTAGTGTCACACATTGCACCGACAATCTACAGTATACAATTTTTCCTACACCCTTTTTTCTTCTTCCTGCATGCCAACGATATGTGCCTGCTACACAATGCACACCTAGGGTTTACTATGCACCTAGGGTTGTTGGGTACTTATTGTGCACCATTTATGCCTATTATGGTTGCCTGCCATGTGCAAACCATGCACCCACAGTGTGCCAAATTTTCCTTGTCTAAAGTTTATAATAGTTATTCTTCGAATATCATGATAAATTTAACAACCAAAAAAGTATGATAATAATAAAATTCACTCATCAAAATAAAATATACATGAAGATATAAAAAGCCTCTAACTTGATATGGGATAGCTCACAAGTTGTGTGCTTTCATGTATAAAGTAAAAAAATATATAAAAAAGAAAAGAAAATTAAATATAAAGCTTAATAATCATAATCTAATCTTTACTCTTCAGATAGTTAATTCATTAATAAATAATCATGTTTGTATCTAACTTGTATTAAGATTTTTATCATGCTTTGAAAAATATTTAGAAAATCTTAAAGTATATTTATCAAATAGTCATCTTTATTCTTAAGGTATAATTGAAGAATATAAACCATGAATAATTTTTTATTATGAATTAATTCTAATTTATCAAAAATATAAGTATAAAATATTATTTTGATTAGTTCAAATAACTCAGATCATTAAAATAGTATACTACTATGATTTTTAAATTTTTAAATCATTAATTTTTTTTTATTTTTTTAATTGTTTATGATATAATTATGGAAAGTTGTTTAATGAATAACATGATAAGAATATTAGAAATATTTTTGAATGAAATATATAAATCTAGAATCTTTTTAAAATTTTAATTGTAACCCAAAACTAATTAAGTTTTTTATTAATTATTAATTGCATATAAAATGGATCATTAAAAACAAACTCAATCCAATTTTAGTTATATTAAAATATAATTACATAAGGTATAATATACCATATTTTTTATATATTATTCATTATGACTTTTAAGATAACTCATCATTAACAAATTTTTAACTATATTTTTTATATCTACAGAAATGTAAATATTAAAAATACCAAAAAATTTCATATCAAAAAAATATATATATCAAAACAAAAAATAATTATGTTTTGGTACATTCAACATGGAAAATCCAAAAATACCCTTACCAATCCATGTCAGCAAAAAAAAAACAAAAAAAATATATTCAAGAATAATGTTTACTTTTCAAAATTATGTATAAATAAAAATACTTATATAAACATGTATATATAGAGTTATGTGTTTATATAAACAGATAAATGATTATAAATATTTATATATGAAAAAATAAACATTTCTTATTTTGATGTATTTTTTTCTAAATATTAAAAGTTTTAGTACTTTTTAAAAATATTTTCATTTAAATACACTTTTACATTATTTTCCATACTTTTTAATCTATCATATATTATTTTTCTTATCTAATATATTAAAATAATTCCAAATTATAGATATACTTATATGAACCATAAATTTTTCCTTTATACGAAGGGATACTTGAAAAAAAATAATCTACTTCTTTCTCAAAGAGAAAATTTTATATGAAATCATTATTATAGCTTATCTTTAAACAGCAAATTAGTTAACGAATATTTTTGCAAAAATTTTATGAGGCATCAGCTTATATTTCTTTCATTAAAGCTTGGTGTTCTCGATTTTTATGTACCTGCTTGAGAGGGAATTGAAATTTTTAATTTTCAATCTATTTTTTATTTATATATTTATTATTTTATTTTATTATTGATGAAAATATATAATATGTGAATTGTTTCAATTATATAATAAATGTAATAATTATTATTGAAGTTTTAAGCTTCTATTTGGAGTTTTGAGATTTTATGACGTGATTTTCTATAATTGTAATAATTATAATGAAATTTAAATTATAAATATTTTACATATAATAAAAAAACTCAAATATATTTTATTAGTAGAGAAACATGAGATTAATTACAAAATAATTAAAAATAAAAAAATATAAATATTAATTAGAGTGATATAATCCTACAAGTTCTCAATAATACCTTATGGGTATAAATTAAACAAGAAAAATTATATGAAATAAACTACATTCATAAAATATCATGCATAATATATAAAGAATAAGAAAAATATATACATACAAAAATATCCTTGAAAACATATATATGTGTGTCTGTGTGTGTGTGTGTATAATTATATATTTTCTGTTAAAATATCAATAATACCTTAAGAGGTGAAATCAAAATCATAAGTAACTTGAAGATAAACTATTCCTTTAATTTTTTATCATGTCGAAGATATTACAATCTCTTAGTAGTATGATCTTAGTTTTTATGGCAAAAAAAAAATAATCATCTCATTAATCAATAATACATTCATCTATATTTCACATTCAAATATCAAATATAAATTGTGAAGAAATAGTAAACATTAAAATTACGAATAAGTCTTATATTAATTTTTAAAAATTAAAACATTTAGGTTCATATAGTTTCCATCAAAACCCAAATACATCTCTTCCTTAATCTTTGATTAGTTTGAGTATTTTATAAAATTATTGTAGTTTCTTTTTAGTTTTATTATATTTTTAATTCTTTTGTTAATTTGATGAGAGTGCCAAGCATGTGAGTTGTCTCAATAGAGTTTTCCCTTTGCATAAAAAAATTATATATATGAGATTATAGTATTGAGTTTATTTTCTCACTTATAAATTTCTACATGGTATTAAAATAAAGGCGGCAAGTGGGCCGGGCAGCCCGGGCACGACATGAAGCACAACCTGGCACAGCACAATCCAGAACCATGCTTGGACACGAGTTATGCCAGCCCAAGGCACAGCTCATGCCATGCTAGGTCAGGGGGGGCTGGGCCTCGTGTCGAGCCAGGCACGACCTAGGTGACTGGCCCACAGGCACGGTCCAGCAACACGGGTACCATGCCCCGGACCTCAGACTAGGTATCATGAGTGGTCCAATTGAACCTCGCCCACCCCGCCCAATATTTTAAAAAAGAAAGTTATTATTATATTCATAAAAACCCACCTACCCCGCCTGGTACATTTAGCAAGTTTTTTTTAATTACCCGTCATGTGATTGGCTAGACGCATCCGAGTGGCAAGACTCAGGCGCACGTGGACGTGCCGCCCCCCCCCCCCCCCCCCCCCCAAAACCCCAGCCTGACCGAGTCCACGTCGAGGCCAAGGCCGAGCCCAAGCCAAAGCTTCTTGATCATCCAGAAGCTTCGAGTTCTCATTCTAACGGACAGCTAATGATAAAAAAATAAAAATATCAAAAGATTCAAGCTGTTAGATTCACATCTAATAGCTAGGACAAAAAATCTAATGACTGTTGGATTTATGTCCTATTTAAATTTATAAAAACATTAAAAAATTAAAATATATATTTTTTTAATAAAATATAAATAATTAAAAATTTGAGTTTTTCATTCAAATCTCTCAAATCTTCTCTCACTCTCCTCTCTCTCCTATTTCTCTCTCACTCACTCTCCTATCTCTCCTATTTCTCTCTCACTCACTCTCCTATCTCTCCTATTTCTCTCTCACTCACTTTCCTCTCTCTCTCATCTCCCCTCTAAGTCTTTATTTTCTCTCTCACTAAATCTATAATTTATAATTTTAGATTCAAAATTTTAAGGTTAAAGAAAATGAATATGAAGATAAAAAATTTGGGTGCAAGCTGTGACTTTTTCTCTCCTCATCATAAACCTAAGCAGGTATTGCTTTTACATTTTTATTTAGTTTTTAAATTTTTTTAATATCATTTAATTTTTAATTTGAAAATTAGAATATAATTCATAAATTAAAAAAAAATAAAAATAATTAATAGTAAATTTAATGATAACAAAATTAATATTAATGATTAACGTAGACTCAAACTTTTTCTCATAGTCTCAACTCAAACTCAAATATCTAAAAAATACAAAACTAAAAAAATATTTATAGTTTGACTCACTTTAACATAATACAAATAAAAATAGTAGAGATATTAATGAAAAATCAAAATAATAAAAGTATTATAACAAAATATATACATATAAGAGTGCGTAAGGGACTAGGCACCAAAAAAGACATGCCGATCATTGTACCAAAAAATATAGTACATTAGATCCTAGGCAAACCAAACTAAGCGATAAGATTTTTAAGGTTGTATCTAATTCAGTTTCTATGTTAACCCCCATCATATACTACAATGAGTTAGGAAAAAAATATGGCCAAATTGATCACCACGATTAAATTTTTCGATTAGATTTTCAGAGAATCCTAGGATATTCAATATCATACAGACCTATTTTTAGCTTACATATAGAATTCCTATATCTATATGTAGGAACGATATACTAATATATTATAAGTTAAAAAAAAATTAAGACTAATAAATTTAGATAATATAATGGCATGGTATCGATAACACTAGATATCATGACTAGTCGCAACGAATTTTTTTTGCATCTCACCGCTCACTTTGTAGATTCTAAATAGATACTGGATAAAAGTATTTTAGGATTTTCGGAGATTCTTCATCCTCATTATGACACAGCCATATATAAGTGCAAGATAAAAATCATTAGAGATTATAATATACAAAATAAAATATTTAATATTATATTTGATAATGCATCTAACAATAAAATAGTCATTAACATATTTGTTATGACCATTAGAGATATGCAATTATGAATACTTTTTCACGTTAGATGCATATGTCACATTATTAACATGGTAGTATAAGTGGGGATGAAGATTTTTTTTCCCCACTTTAAAAAAGATATATAACTCACTAAAATATCTTCGAACATCTAACAGATAATAAAAATTTGGTAAACTATGATTATATGTGAGTCTAAAGGATAAAAATTCCAAAGGAATATAATACACTTTTGAAATTATACTTACCTGATATTGAAGTTATATGTTAGATATGAACACGAGATATCCAGCTACGTCAATAATTAAAATAACGAACTTATTATTGACGACAGAGACTGATAAAATAATTTCATTTATAAAATTCCTAAAAATTTTTATGAGACGACAAACATGTATTCATCAGTTTACACTATCACCTAAGAAGCACAGACACGGACACGGACACGGACATGGGGATACGACACGGCAGGATACAGGGACACGAAAAATTCTAATAAACTATGATACGGATACGGCTAGGATACGGTATGATAAAAAAAATAAAATTAAAAATAAATATTATTTTTTTATAAATATTAGGTATTTTATAAAATAAATTAAATTAAATTAAAATATTTTATTATATAAAATAAATATATATTATTTATTTTATAAAATAAAAATATTGTATTTTATTTTATTTTATAAGTTAATATTTATAATTATTTTATTTTATAAAATAATATTTTAAAATTATATTATATAAAAATATATATTTTTTATTTTATAAAATAATATTTTATAATTATATTATATAAAAATATATTTTTTTTATTTTATAAAATAAAAATGTTTTATTTTATTTTATAAAAATATTTTATTTTATAAAAATATTTTATTTTATTTTATAAACATATTTTATTTTATTTTATGAAAATATTTTATTTTATGCCACATCCCCACAGAAATATGGCCGCCCCTGCCTCCCCCTCAAATCACGCCCACCCCTGCCTCTCCCCTCAAATTGCTCGCCCCTGCCTCTCCCCTCAAATCACTCGCCCCTGCCTCTCCCCTCAAATCGCTCGCCCCTGCCTCTCCCCTCAAATCGCTCGCCCCTGCCTCTCCCCTCAAATCGTGCCTGCCCCCTGCCAGTGGCCAACGTTGCCCATGCGGCAACGTTGGCCACCCGACGTCGTCAGTCATCGGGCACTGCCAATATGGATACGACTGCCGATGCAACCATCCGATACGTCACGTGACGTATCGGATACGGATTGATCAATAATATGTCACGTGGCGTATCGGGCACGTATTTGTGTCGTGTTCGTGTCATGTCCACGTGTCCAAGTGTCGGACAGGTGGACACGACTGTAGGGAGTCGTGTCCATGCTTCCTTGACTATCACTATTTGCATTGCACTCAGGTGCATGTGTAACATAAGTGGCATGTTTAGAAAGTTTAAAAATGACTCAATATTTAGTGACATAACTATTAAGATAAAACTAAGTATTCAAAATATTAATCTACTATTTTATCTCTTTATTGTCTGACTGTCTACATAGATCCTAGGATTAAGTTAAAAGAGATAGAGAATATTTTGACATATATATTCACATGCATGAACTAGAAACACCAACCTGAAGGATTTCATAAAGAAATTGAATGAGTTATTTACATATTATAACACTAAATATGATAATAATTGTAACCAAGTTCCTAGTATGAACATAAATACCATATACAGAGATTATGAATTTTTCATTTAGTTAGCAAGGAAGAAACAACAAGTTGGTGCGTCGAATAAAAACAAACTGTCTTGATACTTAAATATCGATTACAGCTCAATCATATCACATAATAATAACATTAACTTTAATATTTTATAATGGTAAAAATCATATGAGCTCACATTTTTCGTATTGTCTAAGATGACATAAGATTTACTAACTCAACTGATGTCGAGCATAGCATCAAAATCTTTTTTTTTCAATTATAGTCAATATCATTTCGGATAAGATATCAATACTACGACCATATCATTGAAGCATTAGTATGCATGAAGAATTGAAAGAATTTGAGATTGAGTATTCAGAATCATGTTAGAATAAGAGAAAAAATTACTGGCAGATGATGACTCGTGGGACTTTGAAAATATTGAGCTCACCACTAATGATATCATCAAATACTTACGCAATGATGATCAATTATATACTTATACCGATTGACATTAGGATTGAGCTTACATATAATATGATGATGATTAATGATTTTTATTTTATGTTGTTGTGATATTTTTTATTTTTTGGATTGGATTGGATGATGATTAATAAATATGTTTTTTTGATATTTTTAATTATGGAACTTTGTCATTTGTATTAATAATTTTATTTTTTTATGATTTATGTGAAATATAAATAATGTAATATTATAACTCATAATGGATAACTTAAAATTTAAAATTTAAAATTTATAAAAAAAAATTAAATCATTAAACCACAACTGATGACAAATCAACCAGGCTGGCAGCCTCCTGGCATGACCCGGCCCGACAAGGCACAACTAGTCGACCATGTCAGGCCGGCCATAATCAATGTTGTGTTGTACCAAGCCGTGTCAGCACGACACTGCCAATTTGACACCTCTATATAAAAATAATATCCTAGAAAAATAAACAATGAGATCTAAGTGTAGGTTGTGTAGTTACTTTCTAGGCGTGCAATATACCAACACATTGCACAACAACAAAGTCGAGAAGATGAGTGAACAATCACTAATTGCCCCTAAAAATTCTTTTCTAAGAGCCTCAACGCCACAAAGAAGATAGTAGGTGGTGCGAATATGGTGCGGCATTGGTGGGCAGGTGGTGCAACGATAAATCAATATGACACTCTCTAAAACTATTGAATATGATAGTATCCAAGTCAATTTTTTTTATTTCTTGCTCATATTATATTTATTCCTAATTATATTATAGTATGATTTTAGTTAATTATTTGTTCAAACAACACAATTCTAATTTTATTTTTTATCCTTAAATATTTATTTATGATATTAGAAAATTCAAATTTATAAGGAATACTCGAATTGGAATTAATAATGGAGGATCATATATCTTTTCTCATACAATAAATTTTTCTGCTAAATACTTGAGTATGTTAAACTATTTATTTATCCATTTTAAATTTAATTATCAATCATTGATCATGTTCAGAATATTATATCATAATCTTAGTAATATTTATATCATATATTGTAAGATATGTCAATTAAAAAAGTATATCAGAGTTTTCTATTATGCTCATTAACCCTATATGAATAATAACATATTTGATCTGATATACTCAAATATATAAAAACTTCATAAGAATACAATCATTGTAAAATTAAAGAACTTGATCACTTTTATTTTAAAAGTACTCGTAGCATATGTGAGCATTTCTTTTTCATCATAGATTCATATGTATTTTCTATTTAAAAGACATCTAACAAAATAATAAAAAATTAATTTATAAAAATATTAAAAAAATACAAAAGTGACAATGTATTAAAATACATGTCAGGCAAATTTAGTATTTACTATATGGATCACATAATTATATATCATACTTTTTATATTGGCACACCCCCACAGAATGAGGGGTCTAAATAAAAAAGACTTATAATTGAAATTTATTTGGCAAAAATATGCCCTCTTATGTCCTTTTTCAACACTTAAAAGTATTTTTTATCGTGATTTCTCCATATAATGAGATAAGTTGGTAATCATTATTTTAAAATATATCTTTCTTGAATACTCTAGTTTCTAAAGAGAATAAGTATTTTTTACTTGTAACTGATATAATTTTAATAAAAATAAGCATTATCTTTTGCGAGTAAAAATTATCTTTTAGTGAGCCTAGTAAGAATAAAAGTCCAGAAGATATATCTAGACCATTACTCTTTCTCACGCATCAGTTGTCCCACTTAGACCTCTATCTATGATACAGAGTCATTCATCCACTACGTCTAAACTTATTAATTCACATGAAGATGACACTCCAATGAATTGATGGAGTCCAACATATATATCAACTCTAGAGCTTAATGGCTTTGGAGAGAGTGAGCTTGATAACTCCTATGGAATCACCCTATAGTGTGAGGCGCATAAATTAGAAAATAATGTCAAAGCTTCTAATCTTGCCCTCTCAATATAAGTAGGAATTCATTTAATTTGATATACCCAAACATATAAAAACTTAGTAGAGATTTGACCAAAGAAAATATTATGAACTTGATCATCTTTATTGATGACTGCTCACAGTATATGTGAGTATTTCTTTTTTATTATAAATCAAGTGTATTTTTTAGAGATGTCAACCGGGCCGGCCCGGCCCGTCCCGGCACGAGGCACGGTTCAGCCGTGCCTGAGCCGGCCCGGCACAAAAATTTTCCGTGCCCGGGCTCGTGTCGTGTCGTGCCGAGGCCAACCGGGCCTCGTGTCATGCTTGGCCAGGCACGGTACCGTGTCGAAATTTTTTTTTTATAAATTAGGATTACTTGGACGCCGAAATCCTTATTTTTTTAAAAATTAGGGTTATTGCGGCGCCGAAACCCTAATTTTTTTAAAAATTAGGGTTTCGGGCGCACCCAATTCCTAATTTTTTTAGAATTAGGGTTTTGGGAGCGCCCAATTCCTAATTTTTTTTTAGAATTAGGGTTTCGGGCACGCCAAAATCCTAATTTTTTTTTAAATTAGGTTTCGGGCGCACCGAAACCCTAATTTTTTTTTTAATTTAGGGTTCGGCCCGACCTAGCCGAACCTGGCGAATCGTGTCGCGAGCCCGTGCCGGGCTAAACCCCCAAAAAACCGTGCCGGGACAGACACGGCACGGTTACTGTACCGTGCCGTGCCTGGCCAGGCACGAAAGCCCGTCGGGCCTAGAAAAGATGGGTCGGGCCAGCCCAGCACGGCCCGTTTGACACCTCTAGTATTTTTTTATTTTTCAAATATTTCACAAAATAATAAAAAATAAATTTTATAAAAATATTTAAAAAATAAGGAATAACAATATATACTACAATACATGTCAGACAAATTTATACTTACGACATGAAATATAATATAATATATCGATGCATTATATATCAACACACCCCCACAAAAATAATATCATAAAAGAAGAATGAACATCTAATTAAGATGACTTAGAAATTCTTATTTTATAATAATATTATTAAGCATTTTTGGGAGATACAATTTCAACTAAAAATTACCTCATCAATCGAATACTCACTTCTCTCTTTTCTCAGCATGTACTCTTTCAAATCATGCATCATTGAGAGAGATAATTAGCATGTCTCCTGTAGAATTGAGTACTTGCATTATTCATGATTTCTTCTCAAGATGAGATAAATTAGCACTCATTGTCTTGAAATTTACATTCTTTGGATACTCAAGTATTCAAAAAAAGAACAAATATTTTTTATCTGAAACTGATAGGATGTAATGAGTGTAAATATTTTATTTTTTGAACGAGAGTTATTTTTAAGTGAGCCTAGTAAGAATAAGAGTCTAAAAGACACATTTGGACCCATTACTTTTATTTCACTCCTCAATTATCCCAAAAAGAGCTTTAACCAAGATAGAGAGTCATTCATCAACTATAAGTAAACTTGCTGATCTACATTATAATGATACTCCTATAAAATTATCATATGTATCAAACTTAATGGCCCTACAAAGAGCAAAGTACCTCATGAGATAAAATTTCTCTCGAGTTCAAATAATACAATAGCTCAAAAGTCTACTCCAATTTAAACTCATGATGTATTATAGACTATGAGACCTAACAGCCAAGGACTTATGACATACACTAGAAGGAGGAGATAGTCTATTTAGATCATATACGAGTCTATCAATGAACCAAATAAGCCTATAGTCGACACTTCCAGTCTTGACTTCTGATCACTCTCCAAAAAAGATATATGAATTATAGTCAGCACTTGATCTCACAAATACTATTGTATACATATGTTATTCAATCTTTTATTTCTTTTACTATTTCTCTTAAAGTAACTAGGATATTCATGTCTCCTTATGAGGTATTATCTCAATCATGATGCTATCAAACAACATAAAAAGAAATATATATCACTCACTCCAATAAAATAGGGAAACTATTATAATAACTTATGAGAAATTTTGTTGTTGATTATTGATGAGTATTCACTATGAAAAAAAAAATCTAGATAAGAAAGTAAAATATATTAAGGCAAAATTTATAACAAGAGAATTTACTCATGCATTTGATAAGAACTATTAGAATATATTCTCTCTTATGTCAAGATGACCTATCTACAAATTCTTACTTCTCTAATATCATTTCACTGATAGAAGATAAACTAACTAAACATTAAAATTATTTTTTATAATAATCTTGAGGGGGATGTATATATAAAATAATCACCTGGATTTTGTGTAGTACAATCTGATAATTTATAAATTACAAAAAATATTATAAGACCTAAAGTAGTCACCGAAAGCCTGATTTACTAGATTTTCATAAGTAATCATCTTGTTTAATTTACATAAATGTGTTATAAACTTTTCTTTATTTTTCTAGAGAAACTCTAGCAACAAAATAACTTTGCTCATTATGTATATACATAATATTTTAGTTATGAGAAATGATGAGTTAAGATTCTTTCAACTCGAGAAATACTTTCACTTGCAATTTTAGATGAAAAAACTTAGGAGATAATATTTTCTTGATATAAAGATAATTTACTATATAAGATATATTATCTTATCAGAAAAGAGGTAAATACTCGGTAATCTTATTAAGAATAAACTTTTAGGTTATCTTCTAATAGATACTCGTATTGATTCGAATATTTATTTTACTTCAAATGGGACCCCTATAGTTGGCACTACTAATTATGAGAATCATATGAAAAATTAATTATTTGACAATTATCCGACTAGATATAATGTATATAATCAATATAATTAGTTATATTTTAAATTTTTCTCAACAAGATCAACTATACACTATACAGTATACACAAGTCTTTGCACAATGAGATTAGTAAAAAAATCAATAGGGCTTAGATCTCTTTTAGCAATCACGAGCATTAGTAATTACTATAGTCAACTAGCTTGCACCAAAATCAAAACTATCACATGATTTTATACTTTTCATAGATGCAATTGTTTCCCAAAAAAGTAAAAGGCTAACAATTATTTTTAGATTTAATAAAAAGATAATTCAAAGTGATGGTAATTATTACTTGCAAAATACTTTAAATACATCACATACACAAAAAGATCGGTTAACTACTTTCTTCTCCAACTATTCTTTATTATGATAATAATGCAGTAAGATATATACACTCTAATCTAATATTTCACGAATAAATTAAATATATAAAGATAAATTATTTCTTTCTCATTAAAATAATATAAGATAAGATCATTACTACCAATATGTCATATTGATGTGGATATCCAATCCATGAACTACGCAATAAAATTTATCTATTATATAAGAGCATTATTTATGAGTTTATCTACAAGCGTCAACTAGGTCGAGCAACCAGGGCACGGCCCACAGCACGACCTGGTTCAATCGTGTCTGGCACGGCATGGCTCTGGTCATGCCGAACCATACTAATTGGTATGGGAGGTACAGTAAGGCTAAAGAGATGTCAACTAGGCCAAACGGCTTAAACATGGCTCTTGGTATGACATGGTTCAGCAATGTCGGCCTGAAGCATGGCTCATGACGTGCTAGGTTGGTGAGAGTCATGCCTTGTACCAGGCCAATTATGATTTGCAAGCTTGACCCATTGGCATGGTCCACCACTCGATGACCCTAGATTGGGCATAGGTGGACGGGTCATGAGTCATGCCTCATCGGGTGACCAACCAAAAGGGTGATTTTTTTAAAAAAAATGACCACATAAATCAGATTCTGCTTGCATGACCAATCATCATTAGCCCCTATGGTTGCAACACTGTGTGCCTTGCTCTGCCCATTGCATGAAAATGCAATGGAGACTGACAAAGATTGTGATAGCACAAAATGTTGCTATCACTGCTGGCTTTTTAAAAAATATATATTTGTTTTCAAATTTGTACTCTATAACCATCAGATTCAATCTGATGGCTAATGACCAAAATTCAATGGTTGTCATGATTCTAACCAAATAAAATTCAAAAAAAAAAATTAAAAAAAAAATATTTTTTAATTATTTTCAAATCTCTATAAATAAAGATTAGAAATTTAGAATTTTCATTTTAAATTCTCTCCTCTATTTCCCTCCTCTATGCACTAATCTCTCTCCTTTTTAAATGATATAGTGTAAAGTTATTTTTTTACATTAATTTTTTATTTTATTATTTACTTTGACTTAATATTTAAATTTATCGTAGGATTCCTAAGTCCACATATATGAATTACATAATAAAATATTATAAATTTAAAAAAGAATTAATAATTAATAAATTTTAAAAATTTAATATAATGTTATCCATAAAATCTAATTAATAGACTAAGCATGATGTTGTATTATTTGAATGTCTCAATAGCCATTATGTAGATTCAAAATAAAACTTAATAAAAAAAAATTAAAATTTTCTAAAATTGTTCATCCTCATGATGACTCTGTCATATGCAAGTATAAGATGTGTATTTTTATGAAATAAAATATTTAATATTATTTTTGATAATATTTCTAATAATAAATTAATTATGTATATATATTTGTTAGAACTATTAGAGATAATTCATTATGTGAGTTATATTTTAAGTTAGATATATGTGTCACATAATTAACCTAATAGTACAGATAAAAATTATAATTATTTCTTTTGCATTATAAAAAATAAGAAATTCACTAAAATATCTTAAAATACCTAGCAGATAACAAGAGTTTAGTAATTCTTATTTATCAACAATCTTAAAATATAAAACATTTCAAATAGATGTGAGACATCATTAGAATAATACTTATCTTATGATAGAGTTATGTGTTGACTACAATACATAATATCAAATTACGTTAATAGTAAGAGTGATAAACTTATTATTAACAATTTAAACTATAAAATAAAAATTTATTTTATAAAATTCCTAAAATTTTTTTATGACACATGACCATATATTTATCTATATACATTCTAACTACTTGCATTACACTTATGTGCATGTACAATATATTAGCATGTTTAGCAAATATAAAGGCACTCTACATTTAGTGTCATAACTATTAAGATAAAAACTAAGTATTTAAAATACTAGTATTCTATTCTAATTCTATATTATTTGACTGCCTATATAGATCCAAAGATTAAAATGAAATAGGTAAAAAATATTTTTGAGATGCATATTCACATGCATGAACAAAGTACATTAACCTAAATGATTCATTCACAAAAAATTGATAAACTTATATATTATAATACTAAGTATAATAATTATAGCTAGGCTTTGAGTATGAAAATGAATATCATATTTAAAGATAACCTCTACATTCAATTCGCTAAGGGCAAACAATAAGGTGGTTTATCGAATATAAGTGAGCTATCTCGTTACTTAGATACTGATTATTAATGTATCCTATTACATGATGATAATAAAAATTTAAATATTTTGTTATGATAGAAATCATATGAATCCACTTATCTCATGTTATCTAAAATGACATATGATATATGTACTCTGGTGTCTAACATAGTATCGGAATTTATTTTTTCTATACAGCCAATATTATTTCAAATAAGAGAAAAATTATTACCATATTTTATAAAGATACTAGTATGTATGAAATTAAAAAAATTCAAGATTAAGTTTTCAGAATAAGGCACAAAATATAATGATAGATAATCATTCATACAATATAAAGATCAAAAATATTGAGGGCACTAACAACATCTTCAAATGCATTCATGATAATGATGATCTACATTTATATTCACACTACTTGCATCACATATATTGATTGATAATTTTTAATTCATATGATAATGATATTATCCTAGTACTTATATATTATGATCATTTTTTATTTCATTATGATTTATGCATTATTGATATATTAGATTTAGATTGCACTTATTATAATTTTTATTTTTGTTATTTTTTTATTTCATTATGATTTATGTATTCATCATATTTTATTTTTATTTCATTATTAAAATGAAATACATTTTTAAATTTTTTATTTAAACCAAACCAAACACGATATTATGATTGTAATTTGCGAATACGAATTACAAAAGCAGAATGTCATTGTCAAAATATCACATTTTTTCTTTATTTTGTATTTCTTAATTTTTTTTTATTTAATATTTTTATTTTTTAATAATTAAAGAAATGATAAATAATAATTAACAAATTAAATTTTAAAAAAATTTAATATTTTATTTGAAAATCAAATTTAAATTTTCAGCCCAAAAGACTAAAAACCAACAAAAAAAATGTCTAATTTTTGTTGACACTAACCAACACAACTAGCACCAGGCCCGTCATTTGGCAATCCAACTGTGTCATGCTAGGCCTCTAATATGGCTCCCATGTCATGCCCGACACTACACAATGGCACAATCATCTAGCCATGAAACAGCTTATTTGAAACCTCTAGGTACGGCATGACCTAGCATGATAGCCCATGCAGGTGAGTTTTGACTCAGCTAGCCAAACAAGCTAGCCTGGAATGAACTAGGCTAGCCTAGCCTAGAACAAACTGTGTTAGCCTAGCCATGCTTGGCCGAGCCTGACCTGGCTTGGCCTTGGCACAACCCGGCACGACCTAGCATGACCCACCCAAAACCCTTGCCAACAAGTCATGTCAGGTTTTCCCTTTTTATAATTATGCCAACA
Organism: Sapria himalayana; assembly: GCA_029783825.1. Classification (NCBI taxonomy): domain Eukaryota; kingdom Viridiplantae; phylum Streptophyta; class Magnoliopsida; order Malpighiales; family Rafflesiaceae; genus Sapria; species Sapria himalayana. Next base: position 162,876 of record JAREIK010009331.1, on the reverse strand, counting down.
CAGCCCATTTGACACCTATAAATTTATCACATTAAGTCTGTTGAGTATATTTTCTCACTTTTAAATTTCTACAAAAAAATATTTATATTAATTAAGTTATTCGTATTGATAACAAATAAATAAAATAATTTTAGATGTGCAACATCATATTACATACTATAATTAATAGCAACTAGCTTTTCAATCACAATTAAAATGTTTTCAAAATATTTCAACACTATTTTAAGATAGAAAAAGAACTAAAACAATAATATTTTATTCTAATATTTTTGAATTTTTTTACAAATTAAACTTATTTTTGATTTTAGCTTTAAATCATTACTAAAAAAAAGTTAATTTGTAAAATTATTTCATGTGAAGTATGCTAGTTACAAATTAAAATGGTTTAGTCAATCATTAATATAAGACGAGGCCCCAGGGGTCAGGTTGGATGTTCAATATTCTAGATTGGCTTTGGAGGCCAGCCCAACGATATTGGAAAAAATAGGTAAGGTTTTTCCTTGCTTGGTTTTCATCATGACTGAACCTGGCCTGGAACAGCCATAATAGGCAAGCAATGGGCAAGACAGATTGGCTCTGCCAAAATTGACACTTCCACGGTATAACTATAACCGTAATTTATACCTTCGAGTCTCGGATTGCAAATGCATCCATATTGTCCATCTCAGATATATTTTTTCAAACTCCAAAGCCAGTTCTCTAGCAGCCAACGTTATTAAACTTTCTTATCGCTTATAAAAAAACTACTAATCACCCTAACAAATTTCATCCCAAACTAAAGAAAGAAAAGTCATACTATGACGCGTTTGGAATGGAGCGACATTTCAAAATACGGAAAAAAAATTTCGGGACAAGTAGGTGTGTTCCTAGAAATTGACTTCCTTTCGCGATAATCGCTATGACGGATTGACAACAGAACGCAACACAAGTGTTTACATATTTACAACAGACAGCGTTCCCAACCACCACCGCACTGCATTACGGAACACATGCTTCATAAACTAGACTCAACTAACTAATCAGACCGGATGAAGATGTACCAAACCACACTCTTTATCACCAGGATAATAGGAGGAAGAAAATAGAAAACAGAAGCAAATTATCTAATCAGAATAAAACTATTAACATAAAAGAAACAATAGGAAGCAAACCATACGAGAAGATTTTTCTTGATCTCTATATTGTGCGGAGTCTTTTACCATGTATTGATGTCCAAACGCCATTGCAGCGACCACTCATCACTGTTAAACTACATCTAAATTCGAATCAGCCCTCAACAGAGAATATTAGTATAAGCTAGAGGTGTCAAACGGGCCGGGCCGGGCCGGCCCGGCACGTTTTTTAACCGGGCCCGTGCCGTGCCCCGGCACGGCACGCCGGCACGGTTTCTTCCCGTGCCGGTTAGGCTTCACGCCGCACGCGTGGCCGTGAGTCCGTGACCCAGACCAGACCCTCCCGAATTAAAGCCCGTGGGTCGGGTCATGAATGGACCCGACCCGCGGCCCCAAGTCCCGACCCAATCACAATGGGAAAAAAAAAAATTTTTAATTTTGCTTGAATATCAGCCGTTGGATTCGACTCCAACGGCTAAGGGGCAGAATCCAATGGTCCTCGTGAATCTGCCCCCTAATTATATATAAAAAATTCAAAAAAATATTAAAAAAATATCTTTTTTAATAAAAGATTAATATCTTTAATCTATAAATTCTACCCCCCTCCATATTACAATTATATTTTTCAAAAACATATAACCTCTCAAAACATTCTCTCTCTCTCACATAAACCGTGCATCTCTCTCTCGGGCCTCGGGATTTTGCTTTCGACTTGGATTTTCGTGAAACTCGACTTGAGTTTTGAACATCAGAGCTTCCTGCGGTGCACCTTGCACGTGACTGACCTCATTGCTTTTACCGGGTGCTTTATTTAACGTTTTTATTTACTTTCTCTCTCTAAATCTTCTCTCTAGAAAAACTTAGGAAAAAATAAAAAACATAATAAATGACAAATACACCTGACACGTATTTAAATTTGGAAAATAAAAATGTTAGTGTTACACATACGTCTGTGGCTGCTGAAACTTTGGTTTCTCCAGTCGTCTCAACCCAAAGTTCTAAAAAACAAAAAACCAGGAGGACTTCAGTAGTTTGGACTCATTTTAAAATCATAACACAAAAAAATGTTAGGGGGGAGGAACTAAAAATGGCACAGTGCAAATATTGTATGGGACTTTTAACATGCAAGAGTTCATGTGGGACTATGCACCTTAAGAGGCATGCCGAATTATGCACCAAAAAACATGGACCCTTAGATCCTAAGCAAACCCAACTTGGCACTACATTTTTTGAGACTGGATTGAGTTCAGTCTCAAAGTTTACTCCCTTCGTATACTCCAGCGAGTTGGGTAGGGACGGCATGGCCAGGCTCATCACATTGATGGGTCTTCCGATCAGATTTTCGGAAGATCCGAGGGTAGTGCGCATCATGCAGACTTATTTTCAGCCTTCCTATCGTAGGATTCCTAGGTCCACATCTAGGAGTGACATACTAAAGATATATAAGTTAGAAAAACAAAAAATTATTAAGGAATTTATGGCATATAATGGAGTGGTGCCCGTGACGTCCGATATATGGACATGTCACGATGATTCTTCTTATGCATGTCTCACGAGTCACTATATAGATTCTAACTGGACAATCAATAAAAAAATTTTAGGATTCACTGAGATTCTTCATCCTCATGATGGCCCGGCCATTTTTGAGTGTATGATGAATTAGGGAATATAAAATTCAAAATAAAATTTTTAGTGTCACATTCGATAACGCTTATAATAATGGAGTAGCGATCAATATGTTTGTTAGGAATATTAGAGACGCACCATTAGGAGAGATCTTTCATGTCAGATGCTTGTGTAACGTGATTAACCTGATTGTTAAAGCGGGTATGAAGGTGTGTTCCCCCGCATTGGATAATATACGCAATGCACTAAAGTATATTCGCACTCCTCGCAGACTACAAGAGTTTGATACTCTATGTTTGTCTGCGAATCTTAAGAAAAAGAAATTCCAATCGGATGTGAGACATCATTGGAATTACACGTACCTGATGTTGGAATCATGTGTTGGATACGAACACGTGATATCTGACTACGTCAATAGTAAGAGCGACGAACTTATTATTGACGACACTGACTGGGCTTCAGGAATTTCATAAATGAAATTCCTGAAGATATTTTATGACACGACGAACATGTGTTCGTCGGTTTATACGCCCACCACTTGCATTGTACTCCTGTGCATATGCAACATTAGTAGCATGTTTAGGAAGTATCGAGCTGACCCGATGCTTAGCCATATGGTTGCAGAGATGGAGACCAAGTACTTGAAGTACTGGTCCACAGTTCCATCTCTTTATTGCCTCGCTGCATGCATGGACCCCCCTAGGGTTAAGGTGGAAGGGGTAGAAAATACCCTGACTTTCATTTCCTCGTGCATGAACCTGGAAGAGCCACCTGAAGGGTTCATTCACGAGAAGTTGACTGACCTATTCACATACTACGAAACTAGGTATGGTGGTGATAGTAGTGAGACTGTGATTACGGACATTGATACCTTGTTCGAAGATGACGATTATTCCATTCAGCTAGCGAGGGGGAAACGTAGGCGTGGACCATCACATAGGAGCGAGCTGTCTCGGTACTTAGATACCGATTACTGCTCAATCCTGTCATATTCTGATACTAAGAATCTTGATTTATTACAGTGGTTGAAATCATATGAGTCCACCTATCCCGTGCTATCTAGGATGGCACGGGATCTACTGACTCCTCCGGTGTCGAGCGTAGCATCGGAGTCTGCTTTTTCTGTTGTAGTGAACGTGATTTCGGATAGGAGATCAAGATTACGTCCAGATATGGTTGATGCCTTGGCATGTTTGAAGGATTGGGAGGATTCGAGGTTTAGCATCCATGATCGTGCTGGAGCTGGGACTGGGACATGCACTAGAGTCGCATCCACATCCACTACGATGGCGGAGGAGTTGATCCCCGATGATGATGATCCATATGATACTGATCTTGATGTTGTGGCTGATGATTCTCATGATATTCCGTTTGACTATTGATGATCTGCTATAATTTTTCGATGTTTTTTTATTCATTGTATTTGTACGCTTTGTTTGTACGTTCTGTTGAAAATTATATTTGTTTTGTTCGGACCATCTGTTTCAAATGCATGATTGGTAATTTTTCATTTGTGTTGTTTAATTTTTTTTTAATTTTTATTTATACTAACATAATGTATTGCTTTATTTGTTTTACGATGTAAATTGTATTTTAAAAATTAATAACTTTAATATATAATTAATAAATATAATTAAAGAATAAAGCTAAACTAATTTGAATTTGATAAAAAAAATACTTTTCAAAAATTTGTTTTTTTATTTAATTTTAATTTTTAATATTTATAAAAAAATTTATATTTAATAATTAATAATCTACACTTAAACAATAAAATTGACATAATATAAATATTTTAAAAAAAATCAATATTCTGCCCGGGTCAGCCTGTGCCGTGCGCGGTGTGCCCGTGCCGTGCTCGGGTCAGCATGTGCCCCGGCCTGTATGGCCAGGCCGGGCCCGCCTATAATTAAACCGTGCCGTGCCGGGCACGGCACGTTAGCACGATCATGCCGCTTTTAAACGGGTCGGGCCGTGCCGGGCCGGCCCGTTTGACACCTCTAGTATAAGCCAAAACTCAGTCTTTTTTTTATCATTTTTCGTCTTGCATTTTTGCTTTCGGTCCACCAAAAGGTAATAAAAGTTTCTCAAGTCGCCACTTCACTAGTTTAAAAACTTTTCATAATTAAATATTTGGGGTATTATGTTTTTGAGTTTTCCCCATAAATTTTTAATATTAGAAAACTAAAATTTTAATATTTTAAAAAAAATCACAAAACTAGAAATAAATTAAAAAAAGATTTGGAGGACAATATCGTGTTGATAATTTTTAGTACTCCAAAAATTCATTATTTTAGAATTTGGTACCCTTTTTTTAATTATGAAAAGTTTGATATACCAAAATATAAAATTTTTGTGTTTGGTGCATCAAAATGCAAATCTTCATTAAAAAAATGCACTAAACATAAAAAAAATTATGTTTTGGTGTACCAAACTTTTCATAATTAAAAATAAAGATACTAAACTCTAAAATAATTAAGTTTTTGTGTATTAACATTAATAAACCCAATTTTTAACCTCCAAAATTTGGAAAATTAATTGATTTTATTAATTTATAAACTAGAATTTTGAATCGAAAAATCATATTTCCAAATTCAAAAATCATAATTTTTTGATACGTAAAAGTTAATTTTAAAAATATATAATTATTACTACACGTGGAGAAATAAGGATTCAAACACACACCCTCAACATTGCCAAAATGGCACTTTACTATCAGTCACATATTTGATATTTTATTCATAGAAAGATATATAGAGACACATATATAACATTATCTATTTGTGTGTTTGTTTGTGTGCGTTTGTATCTTTGTGTGTTTGTACGTGTGTGTGTTTGTGTGTTTGTATATTTGTATGTTTGTTTGTGTGTGTGTGTGTGTGTGTTTGTGTGTATATGTGTTTGTACACACACACACACACACACACATATATATATATATATACATCACTACAATAAAAGAAGTAATTAGAAATGAAAATTAGAACTGCCCAGTTCCTTTTCTAAAATTAGGAATGGAATTGAAATGAATTAGAAATATAATTCACAAAATATGAAATATTTAGAAATGGAAAAAAATTCGTCGCTAATTAGCAATGGATTTTTGTGTTTTTTAATTCAGTCGCTAATTATGACGTGAAGTGGGGTGCATATACACTTGTATGGTTTTTACCAATGAAAATTTATGTATCAATATGTTATTAGAAATGAAATACATATATTTTCATTGCTAAATGAGAAATGACATACTTATCCATCGCTATATCATTAAAAATAAATTTTCGTCACTATAATATAAACTAAAGCAATTTTTGTTGTTAAATTATGATAATTAATTTATCGAAGAACACTTCAAAACTTTGAATATACTTAGGGTTTTGAGGATTTTTCATTTTGATTCCATCTGAATTGTATGTGGATCGCCTTTCCTCCATATATTGATCGATGTTTTATTTCATCCATAATTGAGGTATGAAATTATGATTTCCATTTTATCCCATATTTATTATATTCGTGAATAACTATATTTGTGCATTTTGATATTATGTTATTTTGTTTTCATTTTTAATGTTCTTTTTTGGGTTCTCTCTTATTGTTTTATTAAATAATTATTATTCTAATTGATAAATGATATATTTTAATCTTTTTTCTCAAACTTGGATTTGTTAAATATTTGTGTTACCTAATTGAGATATGAATTTTTTGTGCATTTTGTTATTGACTTATAGTTATGATCACTATAATTAATTTGTATTTTGTTTCCTTACTAGGATTACATGATATATATTAATTTTTAAAAGATTAACTCATACTAATAGTGCAACCTTGACAATGAATAATTTATAATTATTATAACAAATACAAAAAGTTTATTTGTAATATCAATAAAAATCATTAAAAATTATGAGGGTATGTAATTGGAAGGATGAAACATAATGACCAATTATAAAACTAAAAAAAATTAAGCTCATTTCAAAATTTATACAATTGGCATCACCTCATCATGACATACATGGATTTACTACCACATATATTCCATCTTCGTCGCATTTTACACTAGAAGATAATATAGTAGCACCTATCATGGTACTACAACAGTGACACTAGCAGGATATTTATAATCCATAATTTGCATGCTAAGTTATGAGAAAATCTTCATTCGGCCCACAATTAATAATAAATAGTACGTAGCTTTCTAAAATTTACTACATGTATTCATTATCATATTTCTTTTTTTATGTTTTAATTAATATAAAATAAAATGTGAATGAAATTATAAGTATATTATAATATTTGAAATTTGGTAATTTAAAATAATAATAAAGTATGGTTTTGGGGCTACTTATTGAATATTATCATTTAGAATTAAAATAATATTTGTATTACAATGTCTTTGATATTAAAAATAAATAAATTAAATATTAACTCAGCAGCATACAAATTAGTATATTTTGTTTATATACATATGTATATATGTACATGTTGATGTTGAATTACTTACAAGTTTAGTATATTTGCTTCTCATATAATTGAAATGATATTTAAAGGAGAAACTAGTTGTAGATTATATAAAGTGGAGCAAAATGCCCCAAATTATGAAAGAATTTTATTGGGAAAAATTTGAGGTCCAATTTTTATGCATTTCATTATTTTTCAATTTGTTCTAATATAATTTACTCTTAAAATAAATGTATTATAATGTATTATTATGTTATTTGATTTTTACAGAAAAAGTACAAATGGAATAATTGTGAGATACATGGAAACATGTGACAAGTGTGAGATACAATGAAAAGCTGGGAAATGGAGAAAAAAGTATGATTAAGATGTAAAGTCTAATAGTGTCACTCTAAGTATTTGGATAAAGTGGTGGCCATACTAGAATAGTGAGAAGTTCAAGGCCTAATCCTAGAAGGTCTCACACAATCATCGGTCAGTAAAAGTATGTGAGGGATCAGGACCTTAAAAACATATTGGAGGTTCAATGGCACCTTCTAACATTTAGTAGATTTGGTATAGTTATCTTTTTTTTTTGTTATTATTTTAATTTTTTGAATGTAAAGGATAATATCTCTATGATAATGAATGATGTACATTGGTAGTAACACATTTATTTTTAGGAGGCTGAGTTGGGATGTCCACCAACATCATTTGATGTATTCAAGTAAATACACAAGAAGAATGATGGATCATTTGTGCACAAGTACTCAAATAAGATTAATGTGAGTTTATCATTTTGTATTTTATTGTTTCATATGAAAACTACAAATAATAAAAAAAATATTAAAAAATGATTATTTGGCATTAACTATAAATAATATGCAAACTCAAGTATATTTATTTCCATAATTGAAGATTTATTATTTAAGGACTCATTAAATATAATGACTAATTTTATTTTTATGTTATATTTTAGTAGGGAGATAACAATTTCTTGTGCTGGTATCAAATTTATTTGAATATATTAATGATAAGTTATATTGTATTTTAACAATTATAGAAAGCTGTGGAGAATATGGTTACAATTGTTTCACAATTGATAGATCCTTCTACATAGGTACAAGAGATTGATGTTGTGCATATTATCTTCTGGCTGTCAGTGCGGAGTCGAAAAAATGACGAGTGTATGGTCTTGGCACCCATGCATCTATATTTTATCAAGTTCCAATTTGGAGTTTTTCATTATCTTTTCTATTACAATAACATTTTTAATGAGAGAATGCATGAGGAGATATATAAAATTTAGGATACATTGTAAAAGAAAAATATGGAGATTCAATAAAAGAATGAAAGATGCAAAAAAAGAATAAAGAAATGCAAAAAGAAATTGAAGAAATAAAAAAAGAGAGGCTAAAAGATTAAAAAGAGTGGGGAAGAGAATGAAAAGAGATGATGAAATGCAACATAAAATTTTAAAAATTGAATAAATTTTGTGTGAGTTGGCAATGACATCATCTATTTTTATCATTCTGATGAGGATCCACCCAGATCTCCAGAGGACAATACTTATTAAGACAAGGACTCATAGTTGTTTGTGATGAATGTTTTAGATGTGAAATTATGGTTTTTATATTAATATTTTTTTAATTAGGTTATGAATTGTGTAGTTACATTTGTGGACATTTATGTTTGTTATCTAACATGTTATTCTATGATGAATGTTATGTGAATGTAATTTGATGAATAAAATATAGACGTGCTTATTTGGTTGGTCATATGGTTTATGTATGTATTTATATATTATATATAGCTTACAAAAACTGCAAGAATAAGACATTCCTGTTGCAGATATTAGAAACGGAAAATAGCATTTCTAAATCCATTTTTTAAATAGAAATGGATGTTGCATTTCCATGTTATTCCATTGCTCATTTAGAAATAAATAATATGTTTTCATTTTTTTTCTATCACTAATTTAGCGACGGAATCCAATATCTCATTACTGTCACTAATTTTAGCAAGGAAAAAACTATGCCGCTATTTATAGAAATCCATTACGTTATCCATTTCTAAAAATTTAGAGAGAGAAAAAGATTCTTTATATTTCTAATTACGTCGCTATTTGATCATATGCACACACACGCACACACACGCACACACACACACACACACACATATAAACATAAAAACATGTGTGTGTGTGTGTGTGTGTGTGTGTGTGTGTGTGTGTCACTACAAGAAATAAACTAATTATAAATTAAAAAGTGACCCAATTCCATTTCTAAAATTAGGAATGAAATTGAATGAATTATAAATGGAAATGACATTTTAAAAAAATTAGAAACATAAAAAAAATATTTTACAATTGAAAGGCAGAAATCATTTCACATTATATATAAATGGAATTAGAAATGGAAGAATAGATGAAAATTGAAATGGTTTAACCTTCCATCACTAATACGATGAGTATTCATGAATCAATAGCTTGCTTGATATTTAATGATGGAAAATTCTATTTATACATTTATTTGTTATTGAAAATGATAAGATATCTAAAAATTACAATGGAAATGAATTCCATTTCAATTAGTTTAGAAATGGATTTCTGATCCACTTCTAAATTTAGTGATGAAAATGATTTCCATCGCTAATTTTGAAATGGCATGAGAGTCCTTCGTTGTTTGACTTTAAAAATTTTGGTGATGGAAATTAATCATGTTGCTGCTTTAGAAATGGAAACTCAATCCGTCACTATTTTATGTAGTATTTTTGAAGAACACTTAGTACCTTCGATAAAATATTAAGGTTTAAGCTATATTTTCTCTAATCTGTCATCATCTATCCTCGAAATCAAGATTTCTTTCGTCCATTTTGTGTTCGTCACCCTACTCATCTATCATCTTGGTATGTAAATTAATATTTTCTCTAATCTTCGAAATCAAGATTATCATTGAAGTATGCAAGTTTTGTGCCTTTTGTTGTTATCATTATTTTTTGTTCCTATTTAACATCCTCATTAGTTTTCTTTTCTTGCTTTCTTGTATTTTTATCATCCTAATTAATAAAATGTAGTTTTTAAATTTTTTGACAAACTTAACATTGAGGATTAAGTATGCCTAATAGGATTCATTCATTATTTAAGTGGTTTGGCTATTTAATTGAATTTATATATAATATAATTTTGAAGGTTGAAATGTAATAACAATTAACAACAAAAAAAAGAACCTCAATTCAAGATTGAGAGAGCTACTTGATCTATGCTTCACTAAAGGTGGAATCGAATAAAAAACACCTCTCATTATTTGATATTTTTTAAAAAATACATATTATATCTCATGGTTTGGAGATGACTATTTGTACTATATGCTTCATATAGATTAGTTAAGATCCCTATTAATTTTTTGATTTGCTCAATGGTTAGTTGACATTTGTTGTTCTATTTTAATTGGACTAGCGTTATAAATTTTTGGATGATTTCTATTAAATAAAATACATTTGTCAAATATAGTTACTACATATTTTTAATGATAAAGACATCAATTATTATAGATCGTTGATTCATTGAGATCAAAGAAACACAAGAGCACTTATCCACATTGGAATATCATATATTAGGATTCACATTATCATTTTTAATGGTTCAATTATCCTCAAATATAATAGAATCTCAAAATGTTTATTTTATTAACACCAAATGGATAAATAATTAATTTCATAAAAGATAACTATTTTAAAATCTGACGAGTGAATCTCTGACCCTCAACATATATTTATATTGTGATCTTTCATATATAAACTAAATTAAAAAAATCATAGTTGCACATACACAACGTATTCATTTTTACTTAATTTTTACAATTTCATTCTTTATAGATAAATATCAAATATTTAGTTTTTTATATTTGAGAAATATACAAAGGAAGGGTAAATATCTAAGAGAATACAACCTCCTTTATCTCATTTTAATGCAAAGTTACCTATTAATGATGTGACTACACTATTTTTATGATATTTATATAATGTCTTAAATATGATACAACTTTATTATAAATAAGATATTATATATATTATTATAATTCAAAATATGTTAGTATTTATATTACAGGAATTGAAAATATTATATGAACTAATCATCAATGGATGAATGTTAGAATAAAAATAGGATTTTTACTAATGAGTTTGTAAAGGAGATTGAGGAGTTTGTTAGCTTCATTGAAAAGCACCCCAAATCCATGAATGGAATGTAAATAAGATGCTCATATAATGACCGTAAATGTCAGAATTAGAGTTTCCAAGATGTGGACACAGTATGATATCATCTTGCAAAAAATAGATTTAATTGAGACTATTATGTTTGGAATAAACATAGGGAAATTGTTGTAACATAAATAACAAAACATTATGTATATAAAAGTATTGATTCAAATGTTGCAATAGAATACATCAATCCTAATGATGCAAGTGAAGCAAAGTTGAAGAATATTATTTGTCCTTCCTTTAATCCAGATGTCACCGATGATATCTCAAGATCAATAGAAAATAATTTTTATGAAATACTTAAAGCAACATAAGAAGAGGTTTGGCTAGGTAATCTATATGAAATACTTAAAGTTATTTGTGATAGCCAGACTTTTGAATTTAAATGTAAAATATTATTTTTCAGGAAGATATTTTTATGAAATATGTGAGTTGTTATTTGAATTGTTACCAAAGAATAATACCATGAAAAATATCTTTTATAGCACAAAGAAGTTAATGTGAAGTTTAGGTTTGCCTATAAAAAAATACATTATTGCATTAATAGTTGCATGATTTATTAGGGTGAAGATAGTGAAGCAATTGCTTATAATTTTTATAACTATCCTCGATACAAAAGATTTTTTACATGTAAAAGACATACAATAAATATTTTTCATAAGAATATGTATTACTTCCTATTGATTCCTCATCTGAAAAGATTATTTGCAACTGAAACTACTATTAATGATATGAGTTGGTATAAACAATATATTATTGAAGAATGCATGATGTGATATTGCTCATATTCTTCATCTTAGAAACATTTTGATGATATTCATCCATCTTTTGTAGATGAAATTCAAAATGTTAGATTAGGGTTGTACACAGCCATTTGGACAAATATGTCAATTATACTTTTCATGGCTGGTGATTATTACACAATATAATTTATAGCTATGAATGTGTATGAAAGATAAGTATATATTTTTGTGTGTTATCTTGCCTATCCGAGAAACCCAAAAGAAAGAGTTGGATGTTTTGTTGCATCCCATAATTATGGAGTTAAAAAATTTATCGGAGTGAAAACATATAAAATATCTTGAAAGCATAAATTTCAAATGCAAGCAGCACATATGTAGACTATAAGTGATTTTCCTACATATACAATATTATTATGATGAAGTACTATAGGGAAATTAGCTTGTCCTTCCTAGATGGAGGACTGATACATTTTCTCTAAGCAAAGGAGAAAAGTCTTATTGGTTTTATAATCACCATAAGTTCATACATATGAAACATCCATTTATGATGAATATTAAGGCATTTAGGAAAAGCCAGATAGTTATAAAAGGTGAAAAATCTTTTGAGATTAGGTGATGAAATATTAGAGGTAATTTAAAATGTGTTCAAACACATTACAAATATTGATGCAGATTGCATTAATGTACAAATTTTGAAAAATTATCAATATGGTTAGAATAAATGAAGCATCTTTTAGGATTTTGCTTATTGAAAAACCAACATAATTAAACACAACTTAGATGTGATGCACAATGAGAACTTTTTTTGATAATATTTTTAATAATATCATAAATGCGGAAGGAAAAAAAAAGACAATGCTAAATAAAGAAAGGATTTAAAATAGTTCTATTCATGTCTAAGAGTTAATATGAATGGATTAATGAATAAATTTTTTAAGGCTTTTTATAGTCTTGACAAGGATGTAAAGGAAATTTTATGCAAATGACTAATAAAATTCAGGTTCCTTGATGGATATGCATCTAACATAGGAAATGTGTTGAAATGAAGAAACATAAGTTATTTGGGATGAAAACTCATAACTTCCATGTGTTTATATAGAGGATAATACACACAGCATTATGCGAATTACTTCCAGAAAATGTTTGGGAAGCATTGACTGAAATAAATATTTTTTTAAGAATCTCACTTATAATGTTATAAATAAGGAAAACATTGAGTAATTACAAAATGACCTCCATAATTATATGTAGATTTATTCATATTTTTCATCCTAGCTTTGCTGACTCAATGAAACATTTTTCGATCAACTTGCCTTATAAATCCATGATAGTAGACCCTATACAATATAGATGGATATATCCACTTGAGAGATTATATAATTTTTATTTGTTAATCTAAAAATTTAAATGTATTTGATGAATAAATTTAATTATAATGAAGATATTTTTTTAGATATCTTAGAAAATTGAAAAAAATTATTTTAAATAAAGCCAAAGTTGAGGGATTGATATATAATGCCTACTTGGTTGACGAAGCTTCGGTATTTTGTATGTACTACTTTTGGCCACAATTATATAATTCAAATAATAAAATATTACCAAATAATAATAATGGTATCGGGAATGAATCAAAAAAATGATATGTTTTCCATTTTCACCTATGTGGGTCGATCATATGATAGAGAAAAATCAAGATATTCCTTAGATAATCAGGAATATCATGTTGTGCACACATATATCTTATTGAAATATGAAGAAGATACGTCTTATATTGAATAAAATTTATAATCATTTGACATTGTCATATCTTTTTCATGGAATGTAATATACCTTATAAAATATTCAAATTAACTACAATGTTATTTTTGTAGAATTTATGCTAAGGAATTAAGAAAAAAAGAAAAGCATATTGATGATGCAAAGCTTTATAGATTTTGTATTTTGGTTTGAAAAATTTGTTAATATATAACATATTATTCTTGCTTCTACAATTTAACATGTAACATTATATATAAGTATGATTTTATTTTATTTTATTTTATTTTTAGGTACATTTTCCATCATCAAATATATGTAATAGACAAATAAAGGATATTACAAAAAGGTCATTATGATGTTTATAAATATGTCTCATACATAATGTAAATGGATATAAATTTCTCACTTTGAAACATAGTTCAAATAAAGCTGTAATGAATAGTGTTGTATGCACTGAGCGATCTAACTCTATTGCATCTAATATTGACGTCATGATTGACTTATTGAAATTTTATACATGGAATATCTTTCTTTACCAATTAAGAGGATAATTTTATTTAATTATGAATTGTTTGATCATATTTTAAATTTGGGTAATTGAATTCATCATCAATTTAACTTTATGGATGTATACCATATAAAATAATATCATAATTATGAGCCATTTATTCATGCGAGCAAGCAGATAATGTGTGTTACACCACTTATCCAACCACAAGAATAAATACTTGTGACTGGTGAGATATATGTAAAATAAAAACTAGATCAACTATGGATATTCTTGGAAATGATGTTATTGTCAGATCATTGCATGTGCCTACATTTCAAGAAACTAATATTGATCTTCATCTAATCAATCCTGTGACAGATGATGAGCTTAAAATATTGCTTGGTGAAGATGGAAACTATTTGGACTTTGATAATGCCCATGATGAAAAAAATAATGAGGAATTAATTGCACAATCAGATGAGGATGAATATTTATATAGAGATGATTTGTTAGAAATTTCCAATGATGAGTAGACATATATTGACTTCCATGTTATGTTGTGTTGCTTATTTTATAACTGTTACAATTTCGGTGTTAAATAAAAAAATCACATTTGTGAATGTCAATATGTTTCTTATTATGTTTTGTTAGAATGATATATTCATTACATGTTTTTATTGTCTTGACATTTTTTGATGTTTAACTTAAAATAGGTATGAGAGATGACAATTCAAGTGGCTGATGATCCCAATCTGTGGGAAGGGATAGAGGAAGTCAAATAATAGTTCATGAAGGAGGAATTCAATATTTATTTAGTGATGACATTACTACAAATATATCTCCACATTATTCTACACATACAGAGGATATGTTGGCATCACCTCATCATGAGACACATGGATTGAATACTATCTATATTCCGTATCCATCTTAGTTTACACCAAAAGGTATTGTTAGCTATTGGTTGGATATTCACAATTCATTGCTTGCATACATAGTTATGAGAAAATCTTCATTCGGCCCACAATTAACAATAAATAAATACGTAGCTTTAAGAATTTACTACATGCATGCATCGTCATTTTTCATTATTTATTTTGTAAAAAATTTAAATTACTACTGCAAAAGAAAATATAAGTAAATGATTAAGGTTAAAATATGGTATTTTTAATTAATAACAAACTATAAAGTTGTAACTTATTGAATATTATCATTGAGAATTAAAATAATGTTTGTGTTATGCTGTTTTGGATAAGTACTACAAATGAAAATAAATTAATTTAATTGTAGAAATGAGTGTATTTTGTTTATATGTATATGTATGTGTAGATATTAACTTAATTATAAGTTTATTTCTTCTGCTTCTTATTTAATCGAGAATATATTTAAAAACAAACTAGTTATATAAGATATACAGTGGAGAAAGGTGCCCCCAAACATGAAAGAATATTATTGGAAAAAATTTGAAATAAATTTTAATGTATTATTTTAATTATGTTTAATTATTTTTTTATGAAATACTATGAAAATAATTGTATTATAATGTTTTGTTATTTTCTTTATTTTTTGTAGAAAAAATATAAATGGAATAACACTTTGTTGATCTTGATAAATGATATATAAAAATATGTGGCTAGTGTCAGATACAATGACAAGCTTGGAAAATAGAGAAAAAAATATGGTAAAGATGCAAATTCGAATAGTATTCCCCTTAATATTTAGAACAAATGGTGGGAATATTAGAATAGTGAAGAGTTCAGGCCTTGTCCTAGATAATGTCACAATCATCAATCAGAGAAAGCAAGTGAATAATCATGACCCCCGAAACATATTGAAGGTTCAAAGATGACCTAACAACATTCAGTTGATTTGATAAAATTATTTTTTCTAATTTATTATGATTTGAACTTTGCGAATAAAAATGATAATAAATTTATGAAAATGTATCATGTACATCATTAGTAGCTATTATTTTTTTTAGGAGGATGAGTTGGGATATCCACCAATACTATTTGAAATATTTAAGTAAATACATAAGAAAAATGATGAATTATTTGTATACAAGTGATCAAAAAATATTTAATGTGCATTTGCCAATTTGTACTTTTAGTGTCGTTTGTAAATTGTAATGTATGAAACAAGGAATTGTAAAGAAAAATAATTTATGGCATCCAAAGGAATTAATATCCAAAGTCAAATATTTTTTTATTACCGTTACTGATGAGTTATTATATATAACCTCCTTAAATGTAATGATTTGCTTCATTTTCATATTGTTTTTAGTAGGAGGTTGATAGTTTGATGTGCTCGTATACATTTTATTTAAATAGTATGATGAGTTATGTTGTATTATGACAATTATAGGAAGCTATAGAGAATAAGGTTGTATTTGCTTCATAATTAATAGATCCTTCTACAAAATCACTAGTAATTAATATTGTATATATTTTCATTCAAGTTGTTGGAGTTGAGTTAAAAAAATGATTAGTGTACGATTTTGGTACACATGCATCTATATTTTATCCTGGTTCTATTTGGAGTTCTTCATATTTATCTTTTAAATTACAATAATTTGTTTGAATAGCAGTTGCATGAGGAGATGCAAGAAAGTCAAGATACTTTGTAAAGAAAAAATAAAAAGATGCAACAAAAGAATGAAGAGATAGAAAAAAAAATTGAAGAAATGAAAAAATGAGAGGAAGAAAGAATAAAAAGAAAAGAGGAAAGAATGAAAAGAGAGGAGAAAATATAATAGAAGATTTTAAAGATAGAGAAAATAATGTGCATGTTTACAAATGTCTCATCTCGTTTTCATCATTATAAAGAATGTTCATCCAAATCTCTAGAGGACAATACTCATCTAGACAAGGACTCATAGTTATTTGTTATGTTATGTTATTACTTTTTTTGCAATGACATTTTTTGAGCTAAACTTTTATTTTTGGTATTATTGTTTTTTGATGTTATTAATATGTACCATAATTGTTGAACTTTGATATTTGTTACTTGATGTATTACTCTGTAATGGAACGTGAATGTTATTGGATGAATAATATGCATGTACATACTGGATTACAGGGTATATGGGTTTTGTATGTATTTGTATGTTGTAAATAGCATACAGAAACTACAACTAATGGGACATATTCATGTTGTAGAAAATAGAAATTAAAAATGATATTTCAAAATTTATTTTTAATTTAGAAATGGATCATATGTTTTTATTCTATTCCTTCACTATTTTAAGTATTGGAAAAGAAATGGAATCTAAGATATATAGATAGATTTGATCATTTCTAATATGATTATTTCTTGTAGTGTGTGTGTGTGTGTGTGTATTTATATGTATACATATAGACATAAAAACATATATAGATAGATAGATATATATAAAGATATGCATGCATATGTATATGTATATATATACATGTACGTATATATATATATATATATATATATATAAACATATATATATATGTGTGTGTGTGTGTGTGTGTGTTTAAATGTCAACATATATATACATATAAACATAGACATAAGCACACACACACACACATATATATATATAGTATGTGTGTGTGTAAGAATTTACAAACACACACACACACACATATATGTATGTATGTACATACGTATGTATGCATGTATATATGCTGTGTGTGTATATATATATATATATATGTGTGTGTGTGTGTGTGTGTGTTTAAATGTCAACATATATATACATATAAACATAGACATAAGCACACACACACACACATACGTATAAAAATACAAACATTCAATATATATATATATATAGTATGTGTGTGTGTAATAATTTACAAACACACACACACACACAGATATATGTATGTATGTGCATACGTATGTATGCATGTATATATGCTGTGTGTATATATATATATGTGTGTGTGTGTGTGTGTATTTATGTGTATATATATATATATATTAAGTGTGTGTGTGTGTGTGTCTGTAAATATTATGTGTTTATATGTATATAAATATAAATATATATAAATATAAATATAAATATAAATAAATAAATATAAATAAATAAATAAATAAATATATATACACACACACACACACACACACATAGACACAGACACAGACACACACACACACACACATATATATATTTATATAATATGTCAATATATATACACATATAAACATGTACATACTCATACACACACACACACACACACACACATATATATATATATGTTTGTTTGTTTATACACAAACACACACATATGTATATAGATATATAAATATATATGTTTATATATATTTATATATATTTAAACATATAAACATATTAGTTTATGTGTGTGTGTGTGTGTGTTTATATATAAGCATATAACATCTACATATGAACACACACATACACATACACATATAAATATACAAACATACAAACACACACACACACACACACACACACACACACACAGTTATTTGTGTGTTTCTATATGTCTTTCTATATATATACACATAATTATTTATGGTATTTATAATATATCAAACATGTGCCCCCTGATAAGGTGTCATTTTGACAATTTGGAGGGCTTGGGTTTGAAAACCTATGTATATACATAATCAACTCTAAAATACCAAACAAATTATAATTTCCGAATTCAGATATGTGGTTACTAAGTTCACAATAGTAGTTTCTAAATTAATTAATTTACTTTTTTATTCCAAAGTTTGAATGTCAAATTCGGATTGATTAATTCTAGTGCGCCAAAACTTATTATTTTTGAGTTTGATAAAATTTTTAAATTATGAAAAGTTTAGTGCATAAAAATACAAATGTGTTTGGTGGACAAAAATACAAATTTCCCTAAAAACTAATTATATAGTACAGAACAATTTTTTAAATAAAATATATTATTTATCGATTTGTATTAATAATACATTATATATACAACTTAGAACCAAAAATAGCAAAAGCTAACATTATAACACCCCATCTAGCACAAAAAAAAAGTCTATTGACCAATGTCTAACTCACACCTAACACAAATAATGATGCAAAAAAATGTTAAGGGATTCAAAACAAAAAAAAATGTTTTGATCCCCATTTAAAATAATTAATAAAAACTATCCATGACATAAAATATATATGTTTTAAGACTAGATAATTCCTCAATATGAATTTGTCTTCCTTTCAGATGATAATAAGTTTATTCATGCCACAAGATGTATAATGGTATCCATAAACACGTTTATACATAACCCTATGAACTTGTGTGATGCGCAAACTTGTGTTATTCATAATGTAATATATGACATGAGTTAATATTTATGTATAACAGTATACATAAAATAAGTTATCGTGTAAGCACAACTCATTTTATTTGATAAATTCAAATATGTTTTAATTAGTTGTGGTCAAAATTTATTTGGAATATGCATAAGATATGAATCCATGGCAATTGACAAACAACTAACTCATGTCTAACATAAATAATAATGGGAAACTTATGATTATGGGATTAAAAACACACACACACAAACATATATGTCTTGATCCACATTTTAAATAAATTTTTTAAAAATATCCAAAATGTAAAAATATTTATGTTTTAGGACTAGATAATTCCTCAATATGAATTTTCCCTCCTCTTCCTACATTGCCTATAAAAATATATGAAATAAAATGAAAAATTTTAATTATGCACAAACCAATTTATGCATAGCATAATGAGTTTATGTATAGTGTTATCCATAAACATCTGTCTATGCATACCGTCATGAACATGGGTGATGCATAAACTCATGGAAAGCTTCAGAGTCTTTAAACCAACATAAAACCTTAAATAACATGTATTTTAGAGAACAAAGCAATGATTCTTTAGCAGAAAAAAACATCCATTCCGTGCTAGATTTCAAGAAAAAGAAATTACCCATTTCATACTAGATTGGGATTGCAAATAATTGAAAAAGGATAAAAAGATAGATCGATGGAGAGAGAGAGAGAGAGGGATGGCATATGTCATGCAAATAGTTTTACTTTTCATGGAGATGCAAAGGGTTCAAATGGTTGAGCCGAGAGCAAGGGGAAACTACTGGTGATTAGTAAATGTTGATGGGGATTGAAAAGGCTGGCATCTAATTTATTTATCTCTGAATTCGCATGCAAGAAGGAAAATGTCATGGCATGAATATTGGTATCCTTCTATTTTATCCATCGGCAATCTAAAAAAAGGACAAATTCAGATTGACGAACTATCTAACCCCAAAAAATAAATATTTTATATTTTGATATAGTTTTTATTTTTATTTTTTGAAATTGATGCCAAAATATAAATATTTTTGCTTTTGATCCCCTAAACATAATTTTCCTAATTATAATCCTAAAATTTTTAGAATACATATGATTCTATATCACAAACACAAAGGAATCACATTCTACCAAATGAATCACATTCAAAAAAATGAATCACAAACACAAATCCAAAAAAAAAATCATCTTTTCCCAATGAAAACTAAATGCCATCGATGATGAAAAATACTGCAACAAAACGACACAATGACATTCTAAAGAAAATAGAAACAAACATATATCTCAAAGAGATCATATTTCACAAACCAAAACCAAGATAGAGATAAAAATGAAAATGTACTCACCAATTGGAAAGATGAGGTTATTAGAATCTAGACATGAAAGAATGGTTGATGGAGATAAAGAGATAAATTTGGGTGGAAAAGTGATAGTGAGGAGAGGGGGTTGGAAACAGTGTCAGAGCCCCCTCATTTCTATGGACAATAATACTTACATAACTAGGAAATAAAATTAACATTACATGATATTTATTGCATCACAAAGACAACCCAAAGTAAGACTTATAACTAACTAGGACAATCATATTTTACAATATACAATAAAATATCATAGGTGTCTAAAAAGCCTAACTGGCCCAAGCCTAGGCACGTAGCCCACAATAGGCTTTGCATGGTACTACACCCTAGGGATAGCCTAGCTTAGACTAGGCACACAACCTAGAGCTTGCCAATGTGTGCTTGTGGTAGGTGAGAAAGTTAATTATGGGATTGGAAAAGATTCACCTTACTTGATTATCTATCTATTTGGGAACCTTCTTTTGCTCATTTATAAAAGCAACTTTTTTTTTCTTTGTAATCATGTCAAAATTCTAAGTGTCATTAGTTTATATTTTCCTCAATTGTCTATTTTATTTTATTATTACTTTAGAATCTTTATTCAAATTATTACTGAGTTTTGTTTTCATAGTAATGATATTAAATGTGTAATTTAGGATAATAACTTTTATGGTTAATTTATGTCAAAAATATTCTATCAAAATGATGATAATAATTTGAAAGTTGGCAATTTTTAAGTGCAACCATAGTGAGGGATCTCTACTTGATAACCCCGGGGGTTTATTTAACATAAATAATTGTTAAAAGTAAAAAAAATATGGAAAAATTAGAAGTAAAAAATTCAATAGGAATAAATTTGGTGAATACAAGCTTAAGATAAAATATATATTAAAAAATTAAAATTACCTATGGTTGACTGGAAAAAGTCCAAAAAAATGTTGAAGATAAAAAATAAGATCAAATAAATAGTGTTGTTTCAAGTTGACATTTCTCTTATTTTGACAACCATATTATTCCTATTAAATGTGTATGAAGTCAATTCAATACAAAATAAGTTCTTTTTGAAAAAATAAATAGTTTTATACTGTTTGAATATTAGAATCTACTTTAATTATATAATACATCAATATTATGAAAATGATATTCTTTATATTATCATCTATGGAGCATATCATAAAAGAGAATGAACATGTTGAACTATTTTAAAGTCCATCTAATTTATACGATCATCTCATCATAAATGACAAATGTTGCTTTGATTACAAATTTATTTTTTTAATAAAGTTGTAACTACTATACATGAGGAATAAAATAGGCATAAAAATAAGAAACATTGCATATTTTTTTCTTAGCAAACTAAGCCTTTGATTGTATCAAGAGGGAAATCAGTGAAATGTGGATCTAGTGGATTTCAAAATAAGAATAGGCCAAAGACATTGGATAAGAAGAAAGTTAAATGCTATTAATGTGAAGCAATAATATGTAAAGAGAGAGTATTGACATTATAAATGAGAAAGAGAAATAATTGTTTGAAGAAAATAATTAAAGTCTTTACATACTCATGGTTGAGAGGCTTCTACTTCAGATAATGGTAAATTTTATATAGTAAGGCAACAATGGTGACTTAAAGTAGAACAATATTTGTTGATGTCTGGTTGATAGACTCAGGAGCAACTTGACATATTATTTTTTTGAGAGAATTTTTCTATCAATATAAATCTATCTCAGGAGGATTTATGTTCATAGAATATCATCATGCCTTTTAAATCACTAATATTGATATCATCAAAATTAAGATGTGTGATGATACAATACACATCATCCAAAAGGTGTGATAAGTGAAGGGCCTCTAGAAAAATATATTATCTCTTGGACATTTGGATAATGATGCGTGCAAAACTCATTTTAAAATAGGACTATAAAAATAGTCAAATTAGAACTTATAGTGATGAAAGTAGAAAATGTAACAACAAATTTTTATAAGCTTAAAGGAGAAATACAATGAGAATGAGAAGTATCTATTGTGTTGTCAAGTTCAATAAAAAAATTAACGATAACATGACATTGTAAATTTGGTCACATGTCCCAAAGTGTCTTGAAAATTTTTGCTAAACAAAAGATTCTTCCATGACTCAGAGGTTTCGTTGCAATGTTGTGAGCAGTGTAATTAGTAAGTAGCATATATTAAAATTTTGCAGTTCTAATGTTAGAAGTAAATATATTTTAGAATTGATTCATTCCAATGATTGAGAAACAACAATTTTATTCCTCGAATGCACAAGATACTTTATATCTATCTTTCTATTTGGCTATCTATTGATTTGTCTAACTATTTATGACTATATGTGTGTCTATATATATATCTGTCTATTTATATATCTTATATTTGGTTTTATTTCAATCTATTAATCTGTGTATCTGTATTTTTATCTGTCTCCTTGTCAATCTCTCTATGTTACTATGTGTTTATATATCTATCTGTCTGTCTATCTATTGTTCTACCTATCAATTGGTCTATATATTTATCTGTCTATCTTTCTATTTACCTATCTATCGGTCTATTTGTATACTTATCTATATATCAATATATCTATCTGTGTACCTATCTATCTATCTATCTATCTAACTATCTGTCTATCTATCTATCTAACTTTCACCATGTGTATTTGTCTATAAGTATATCTATCTTTCTATCTATCTATTTATGATTTGTTTATCTATCTATCCTGATATCTATTTATTTATCTATCTATCTAAATATTTAGTTATTTATCTATTTATCTATATATTTGTGTATATATCTATTTATCTATATATCTATCTATATAGCCATCTATATTTTTATATGGATTTTTGTCTATCTATCTATCTATATGTTTATCTGAGTATCTATCTATTAATCTATCTGACTATCAATCTGTCTTTATTTATCTATCTATATGACAATCTATTTATATACCAATCGATCTATTTGTCTATCTATGTATCTATATATCTATCTATCTATATATTTCCCCATCTTTAAATTTACATATCTATATATCTATATCTATTTCTATTTGTCTATCATATATCTATTTATCAATTTATCAATATATCTATCTATTTATCTATTTAACAATTTATCTATCTATATATCATTTTATCTATCTATAAGTCTCAGTCTATCTATCTATAAAAATATCAATCTATATATCTATCATTCTATATATTTATGTATATGTCTATTAATTAATTTGTCTATCAATGTATATTTATATCTTTCTATCTATATGTCAACCTATGCATCTATCTCTTTAATTTTATATCTATCTATCTATATATTCATCTATCTATCTATCTATCTATCTATCTTAGTGTCTATCTATCTATCTATCTATCTATCTATCTATCTTAGTGTCTATCTATCTATCTATCTTAGTGTCTATCTATCTATCTATCTTTCTATCTATTTTTTTACTTGCATATCTATCTATGTATCTTTCTATCAATCAATCAATGTATTTATCTATCTATGCATATATCTGGTTATCAGACTATCTGACTATCTATCAATATGTTTATCTAACTATATATCTATCTATTTGTATATCTATTTATTTCTTTATTTATTGATCTATCTATTTATCAATCTATATATTTTTCTATTTACCTATATGTCTGTCTATCTGTGTTTCACTTTATCGATCTTTTTGTCCATCCATATATCTGTCTATCATTATATCTATCTATCTATTTATTTATCTATCTATTTGACGTTCTATCTCTATTTCATTCTATTTGTTTATTTGTCTATCTATCTATCTATCTATAAATCTTTTTATCTATCTATATATTAATGTATGAATCTATCTATATATCTTTGTGTCTATCTGCCTATTTGTCTATTTATCTATTTCTGTGTCTATTTATCTATCTATATATCTATCTATTTATCTATCTATCTGACTATCTATCTATGTGTCTATTTTTTATTTATCTAATTATCTTTTCGTAAATTTGTCTATTAGTCTATAAGTGTATTTGTCTATATGTTAATTTATCTATCAGTCTATGTATCATTGTGTCTATGTGTCTATTTGTCTTTCTATTTATGTATCAATTATTCTGTGTCTATGTGTCTACATGTCTCTCTATCTCTCTATCTATCTATCTTTTTATCTATTTATCTGTCTATCCATTTTACTATCTTTTTGTCTCACTATCTATCTAGTTATATATTTGTCTATCATTCTATCTAGTTATCTGTATAACTATATATCTTTATTTTTATTTTTCTGTCTATCTATTTGGCTATGAATCTATCTAGCTAGTTCTCTACTTGTCTATATGTCTATCTTTCTATAGATCTATATATCTATCTATCTATATATATATATATATATAACTATCTAATTATTTATCATTCTATCTATTTATCTATCATCTATCTATCTATCTTTCAAACTATCTAACTATCTTTCTTTCTATCTACCTAATATTCAATCTAGCTATCTGTCTATTTATATATCAATATATCTATCTATCTATATTTTTATTTGTCTGCCTATCTATTATTTTAGATATCTAACTATCTAGCTAGCTATCTCTCTCTATTTATCTATCTGCCATATATATATATATATATATATATATATATATATATATATATATATATATATATATATCTATTTATATATCTAACTATCTATCTATCTAGCTATCTTTCTATTTATTTGTCTTTTATTTTATCTATCAATCTATGATTCTATTTATCTATCTATCTGTTTGTCTATCTATCTTTCTAAATTTTTATCTGCTTATCTATCTATGTCTATTTAGGTGTCTTTATATTTATTGGTGTAACTGGATATTTATATATCTGTCTATTTGTATATCTATCCAAGCATATATCTATTTATCTCTCTATTTATAGATCTATTCATCTATAAATATTTCTATCTATATTTCTATCTATAGGTCTATCTATTTGTCTCTCTACCAATCTATCAGAGTATTTCTATATTAGTATATATTTTTATATCTATATCAATATAAATAATTATATATCTCTATGAATTTCTCTATCCATCTATTAATCTATCTATCTATTTTTCTATGTATAAGTCTCTATTTATCAATCAATTTGTCTATCTATCTATGTATCTATTTGTTTATCTCCCTATCGATCTATATCTCAATTTGTCTATATTACTATTTGTCCATTTTTCTATCTTCATTTATCTATTATTTCTCTCTTTCAATCTATTTATCTATCTACTTTCTTTCTATCAGTCTATCAATTTATCTATTTATCTATCTATTTACCTATCTATCTGAATATCTATCTATATGTATGTCAATTTGTTCATCTATCTATTTGTCTGTGTTTATTTATCTAAATGTCTAGCTATCTATCTGTATGTCTATTAATCAATCTATCTAACTATTTATTTGTCTATCTATTTATGTATCTATCTATTTGTTTTCCTTTCTATATATCTATATGTATATCTATTTATATTTTTTTTCCGTCAATTTGCTTATCTAATTATCTAAGAATGTGTCTATCTATCTATCTATCTAAATAGATATCTATCTATTTATATATTTATCTCTCTAGTAATCTACCTATCTACCATGTATTTGTCTATTTTTCTATCTATCTATCTATCTATTTGTCTATCTCATTATTTATCTATCTATCTATTTTATTATTTAATAGTTTATCGGTCAAACTTTATATTATTCTATTTATCTTTTTACTAGCTATTTATCAGTATATCTATCTATCTGTCTATCTATATATTTGCTTATCTAAATATTTGTCTGTCTGTCTAATTGTTTGTCTTATTTGTCTATCATTTTATTTATATATCTATTTGTCTACGTGTCTAACTATCTATCTATCTATTTGTCTGTGTCTAGCTATCTATCTATCTATTAATCTATATATCTCTGAATATAACTATCATTCTATCATTCTGTCTATCTATCTATCAATATGTTTATATATCTATTTATCAATCTATCGGTCTATTTACCTATCTATCAGTCTATCAATCTATATATATTTCTAATTGTCTATCTCTCTATCTATCTATATATTTGTGTATCTATTGGTCGATCTATCTTTCTGTCTATCTTTATATCTACTCTCTATTGATCTATCTATCTATCTATATATTTGTATATCTATTTTTCTATTTGCTAATCTATCTGTCTGTCTATCTTTCTATGTATTTATCTAGTTATTTACTATCTATTTATCTATCTAGTTATTAATTTATCTATTTGTATGTGTATTTATTTATCTATATATCTTTCTTTCTATCTATTTATCTATCTATTTCTCTATATGTTTATGTGTCTATATGTTTGTTTATCTATTTGTATATTTGTTTATATATCTTTAGTCTATAATGGTGTTTGTCTATCTATGAATCTATCGATTAGTCGATACATCTTAGTGTTTATATCTTCATATATCTATTAATCTATCTATTTGTCTGTGTCTATGTGTCTATGTGTCTACGTGTCTATCTATCTATATATCTATTTTTTATCCGTCTATCTAACTAGTTATATGTCTATCTGTCTGTGTCTATCTCTCTAGCTATCTATTAGTTTATTAGTCTATTTATTTATCTATTTATCTTTTTATTTGTATGTCTGTGTATTTGTCTATCTATCTATTTATTTATCTATCTATATGAACCTCTATCAATCAATCTATCAATTTATTTGTCTATCTGTCTATATATCTATCTATTTATTTGTTTATTTATTTAAATATTTATATGTATATATTTTTATCTATGTAACTATTTAACTATTTATCTTTATATCTATTTGTTTGTCTAACTATATAACTATCTATTTATTTATCTGTCTATATATTTAACTATATGAACCTCTTTCTACCTATTTCTATATCTGTCTATCTATTTATTTATCTATCTGTATATGTATCTATCTATCTATCTATCAGTTTATCTACCTATCTTTCAATCAGCAATTCTTGCTATCTATTTATTTTTATATCTATCTATCTAGTTTGCTATCTATCTATCTATGTATCTATTTATCAGTCAATCATTCCACTCTATATATGTGTATCTGTCTATCTTTATATCAATCTATTTGTACTTTTGTTTATATATATATATATATATATATATATATATGTATGTATGTATGTATGTATATATATCGATTTGTATTTCTCTCATCTGCTAATCTACCAATCTTTTTATCTATCTGTCTATATTTTAATCTATCAATCTATAAATCTATCTCTCTTTATATATATATATATATATATATATATCTATTTGTCTGTCTTTTTTTCTATTTGTGTATCTATCTATCTATCTAGTTGTCTATCCTTTGATTTGTGTATAAATTTATTTGTTTATTTATATATTTATCAATCTATATATCTATCAATCTATATATCTATCAATCTATATATCTATTTGTATATATGTCTATTTGGCTATCTACCCGCCTATCTATCTATTTGCATATCTATCTATCTATCTATCTATCTATCTTTTTATCAATCTATCTATCTATATATGGGTCTATATGTCAATCTATAAAATTGGCTATCTATTTATTGATCTTTTTGTATATCTATCTATCTATATATTCATATATCTATTTATCTTTCTATTTTTCAATCAATATATCTATCAATATATAAATATCTATCTATATATCTATGGATATCTCTATATGTTTATCTATCTATTTATCAATTTGACTATTTCTCTATCAGTTTGTCTATCTTATTATATCTCTATCAATCTATCTCACTATGTATCTCTCTATCTATCTATCTATTTGTCTCTCTCCAATTATCTATTAGTCAATTTTTTTTATATATCTATCTATATATATGTCTATTTTTAATCTCTCTTTATCTATCTTTTTGTCTATCAGTCTATCTTTTTATATTTGTATTCTATATCTATGTATCTGACTATCTATTATTAATGTAACTATTTAATTTTCTATCTTTCTATCTATTTAACTAATGAACTATCTACCTATTTATCAATCTATCAAAAAATCTTTGTGTGTGTGTGTGTGTGTGTATAACTATCCATTTTTCTATCTATCTGTCTATTTGACTATCTATTTATCTGTTTTTCTTTATATGTTTCTATATGTCTATCTATATTACTTTCTAACTGTCTATCAATCTATTTATCTATTTAAATATTTGTCTGTCTGCCTATCTATATGTCTATCTGACTTTCTATTTATCTATCTATCTGCCTATCTATCTTTTTGTTCTCAATTTATCTATATATCTATATATCTTTCTATCTATATATATGTCTATTTGTCTATCTATTTGATTTTCTAACTTTTTATTTGTCTGTCTATATGTCTATTTATCAAACTATCAAACAATCTAATAGTCTATTAGCCCATTTGAATATCTATGTTCTAATTATGTGTTTATGTCTGTCGATATATCTATCTATCTATATGTCTATATATCTTTCTATCCATCTAACAATCTATCTATCCATTTGTCAATTAGTCTATCAATATATTTGTCTACTAGAATAGGTGTGTATCTTTATATTTGTTTAATTATCTATCTTTTTATGTGCCTATGTGTGTATGTGGTTGTCTATATATTTATATGTTTACCTGTCTATCTAGTATATCTAATGATCACCGTATCTATATATTTATCAATCTATATGTCTATCTATATATATTTCTCTCTTTATGTATCTATCTGTCTATTTTTATATCTTTCTATCTGCCTATCTGTTTATCTATATATATGTCTATGTACCTATATATATATATCAATATGTCTATATATCAATCTGTCTGTCTGTCTATCTTTTTATCTATCTATCGGTCTATTTAGTCTATTAGTCTATCTGTGTATCTGTCTATCTCTCTCTCTATATAAGTCTATCTATATCTGTCTATTTTAATATATGTTTATTTTCTATCTATTTATTTAAATTATATTTGTCTATCTCATTATTTGTCAATCTACGTATCTAATTATCTGTCTATTTGTCAGTCTATTTGTCTATCTATTTATATACCTTTTTGTCTATATATTTATGTATCTATATGTTTATCTATCTTTCTATTTGTCAATATGTATATCCATATATTTGTCTATCTATCTCTATGTCAATGTGTATATCTATCTATATATCTATCTATCATTCTATTTATCTGTCTGTCATTCTGTCTATCTATCTATAATTCTATTTATCTATTTGCCTATTTGTCTATCTGTCAATTTGTCAATTTGTCAATCTATCTATCTATTTATCTCTCTCTATCTATTTATCTATCGATCTATCTCTATATCTATCTATCTGTCTATGTGTCTATATGTCAATGTGTCTATCTATCTATCTGCCTATCTCTCTAACTAACTATCTATCTGTCTATTTATCTATATATGTATCTATCTATCTATTTATCTAGCTATCTATGTGGTTATCTATTTATCTATATATATGCATATCTATCTATCTATCTATGTATGTGTAAATCTATTTATCTTTCTATCCATCGACAATTTATTTGTATATATATATATATATATATATATATATATATATATATATCTAACTATATATCTATTTGGTTATCTTTCAATCAATCAATCTATCTTTTTGTCTATTAGTCCATCTTTCTATATCTTAATATGTCAATCTTTCAATCTCTCTGTGTATATATATCAATCATCAATTTGTCTATATGTCAATCAATCAATCTATCCATCATTATATCTATTTATCTATCTATCTATCTATTTTTGTATCTAACTATGTCTAACTATCTATCTATTTGTCTCTCTTTTTATCTATTTATCTTTCTATTTGTCTATATATATATTTATCTATCTAACTATTTATCTATCTATCTATCTATTTGTATATTTATTTATCCATCTTTCCGGCTAGCACTCTATATCTTTCTATGTATAGTTGTATATCTATCTATTTTTCCATCTATCTATCTATCTGTCTATCTATGTTTCTATCTATTTATATATTTGTTAACCTGTCTATCTGTTTATCTAAAAATCTAAATATTTATCAATTTGTATATCTATCTATTTGTATGTCAAGCTATCCATCTATCGATCTATCTTTCTAAATGTTTATTTGTCTATCTATTTATATTTCTATCTATCTATCTACCTATATGTCTATCTTTCAATTTATCTATAAGTCTATTTGTTTACTTTATATTTTTCTATTTGTCTAACTTTCTATAAGTCTTTCTATCTATTGTCTATTTATCTATCAATATATCTTTCTATCTCTTTATCCATTCATCTGTCTATATGCCTATCTGACTATCTATCTATGTATTTATCGATCTATATATCTATCTATCTATCTGTCTATCTCTATTTTCAATCTGACAATCTTTCTAATTGTCTATCTCTCTATTTGTCTGTGTGTATCTATCTAAATGTTTATCTAACTATCTATCTATTTGTCTAGTTGTCTAATTATCTATTTGTCCATCGGTCTAAATGTTTATCTATCTAAATGTCGCTCTATAAATGATTATATGTCTATATGCCTATCTATCTATTTATGTATCTATCTATCTATCTTTAAATCTATTTATCTTTCTATCAATCTTTTTTTGTCTAACAATCTATCTGTATTTTTATCTATTAATTTATCAGTCTAATAGCCTATAAGTTTTTCTAACTATCTCTATTTATCTAGGTATGTTTTTTGCTTATCTATATATGTGTTTATCTATCTATCTATCTATTTGTCTATATATCTATCTATCTATAAATATATCTATCTATTTATCTATCTAGTTGTCTATCTATTTATTTATCTAAATATCTATCATTCTTTCTATCTATCAATCTATTTTTTATATGATTATTTGTCAAACTATCTATCTAACTATGTAACTTTTTATCTATATATCTATATATATGTCAATCAATATATCTGTCTATTTAAATGTCTAGCCACCCATTTATCTATCTATCTATTTATCATTATGTCTATCTATCTACCTATCAGTTTATTTGTCAATCATTATATCTATATATCTATCTATCTATTTGTCTGTCTATCTATCTATATTTCAGTCTAACTATCATTCTATCTCTCTATTCATCTATTTGTATATATGTCTATCTATCTATCTATCTATCTATCTTTCTATCGATATGTATATCTATCTATTTGTTTATCTATCTATATATCTTTCCATAAATCTATCTATATTTGTCTTTCTCTCGATTATCAATCTGTCAATCTATCTATTTATCTATTTGTCAAATTATCTATTTATCAATCTATATATTTGTCTATATATTTTTTTTATATATCTATATGTTTATTTGCCAAACTTTATAACTGTCTATTTATCTAATTGTCTATCTATGTATCTGTCAATCTCTCTAATGGTCTATATGCCTATCTATCTATCAATCTATATATCTATCTATCTCTCTATTTATCTAATTATATTTTTGTCTTTCTGTCTAAATGTCTATTTGTCCAAATGTCTAACTATGTAATTATATGATAATAGATAAATATACACAGAGATAACTAGAATGATATAAAGACAAACAAATAGGTAGACAAATAGATAGATTGATAGGTAGGTAGATAGGCAGATAAGTAGATAAACACATATATAGATAGAAAAATAGACAGGTAGACATATAAATAGATTGATAGACAAATAAACAAATAGATATATTGATAAATAAATATATAGATAGATATATAGACAAATAGATAAATAGGTAGATAGGCAGATAGATATATAGATAGAAAAATAATCAAATAGACAGATAGTCAAATAAATTGATTAGTATATAAAAAGATAGACAGATAGATAAATAGACATATAGATAAATAAACAGATTGTTAGATAGACAGACAGAATGATAGATATATAGATAGATACGTGATAGTTATATAGATATACAGATAGATAAATAGAAAGATAGACATATAGAGAGATAGATAGATTATTAGATAGAAAGATAGACGAATAGAACATATACAGAAAGATAGATAGATAGAGAGATAAAAAATAGATAGATATATAGATACATAGATAAATAGATAGATATATAGATATACATATAGAAAGATAGACAGATAGAGAGAGATATATAGATAGATAGATTGATAGATATTTAGTTAATAATCAACTTTTGTTTATTATACTAATATACTAATATACTAATTTATATATATCTATCTAATACTAATATCTGTCTATCTTACAACTTTTGTTTATTAGTATATCTATCTGATATACTAATAGAGTATTTGAGACCTCATAAATTAGGTAATTATTGCAATTCTCATTAATTAAGCTATATAATTTAATAAACAAAATTAAAAGCTTTAATGATTATACCTCATAATCATTACTATCAATGAAATCAAAAATATAATATTTATTTCATAGAGTACTCACTCATATCTTTGCTCATCACTCATAATCATTAAAGACTATAATGATATGGATTAAACCTCTTTGAACCATATAAGTTCCCAAATATTTTTCATCCAATCCTTATTTGTTGAATGAGTCACTTTTCATTGATCTCATATTGTCTCATAATGTCATCCTATCCTTCTTTGTTGAATGAGACACTCACACATATACGTGCCCAACTAGATTAAGCTAAGTAATACTAATTTAAAATATTGTCTCTTGATACACATCATTCCCTCTCTCCAAAATGATTCAATCGTGAATCCTAAAGTATAGTCAAATTGGAATCATTGCCCATATACAAAGTTTACTTTAAGATTAATTCTTTTGATATATGACAATCTAGTAGGAAGATCATCAAAATTTAGTAATTGAAAATTTTTGATTATTGAAACAAATCACTTTGTATGGAAGTACAAATGAAATTTTATTTTCATTTTTAACCATGAATGCTTTTCTCGAAAATAATAATTCTCTTATAATGGTTTACTTAATAAATTTCTTTTCCTCGATAATTTCTTCAACTTTTTTTTTCATTCACATTTTATTTTTCATCATTATTTTTCTCAATAATTTTCTCAATAATTTTCTCAATAATTTCCTCAATACTTCTCAATAATTTTTCTCATTTTTTTCATACTTCTTTTCCTCAATAATCATTTTTTCATCATTTTCTTAAATAATTTGTTTTTTATTAATTTCTTTGTCAACTTCTTCTTTACCCTCTTTATCATTATTTTTTTAATTTTTCTATTTTAAAATTTTCTTTTTCTGAATAATCTAAGGACATACATTATTAGTAATAGGACCGTGATCATGAAACACATTTTTTGTGTTTGTCTGCATCATTTTGTTAATTCACTATGTGCGAATTTCTTCATTAGCACAATTGAATTAATCTATCTTAAATTGCCTTCCAAAGCTTTTAGAATATCTATCTACATATTTCATTCACTGTATGCTGCCTCTAATATTTAAATTATTCTATGAGCGATATAAATAGGTATTCTTCATATGATCCAATTATTCAAAAACATATTTGACTTCTAATCTCATCACTTGTCTCATCTCAAACATCATTTTGTTTCATAAAAATGTTGCAATCAGCAACTTGCGTGATAGTATGTTTGGTATTATGAGACATGGTTTAAGAAGGAAGAATAATTATTCTCAATTTTTTAAAAAAGAAAAAAACCTAGATACAAGACTAGAGCAAAGCTCTAATACCAAATAATACGAACCTAACTAAAAGTAACAAAGGCCCCGTGATCAATTATGAATGATTGATTGATAAGTCACAGCTAATTTGCTATATGAAAATCATGATGATTTCATAAAGTTCTAAAGGAATAAAAGATTTTAATCTCACCAAAAAACTTCTCTTATATTTCATTCATCAAAATGATAATACACACACACACACACACACACACACACACACACACACACACACACTACTTGTAATAATATAATATAATAAACAAAAGAAAATGAAAAAAGTAAAATATTTAACGATTATGTCAAATAATCTTTATTATCACATAAAGCATAAATAAAATATTTATATTTTTTGGAGTACTCACACATATTTTTACTCATCACCCATAATCATCAAAGACTATAATGATATCGATTGAAATTCTTTAAAGAGGAAAAATCACAAATATTTGTGATTCATTCTATTTTTGTTTGAGTCACTTGCCATTGATCTATTAATCTTTTTAGCTGCTATAATTAATGCCATTTTTTATTTTGTCTCTTGATGCTTAATTTTTTTCTTTTTTAAAGGATTCAACCTCAAATTTTATGGGATGGTTGAAGAGAACATTTTTTTTATTCATCAAGACTATAATGATACAAACCTTGCTAAAAGGAATGAGACTCATGATCAAATTTAGTGATCAGCAACATCCTATAATAAATCTGAAAGAAATAGCTCAACCCGTTGTTTATATAGAAGCAAGAAACTCGGTATAAGGATGATTCCACGATCAATTATGAATGATTAAATGATAAGTCACCTATAAATACCATATGAAAATCATGATAAGTTATTTAAGTTCTCAAGAAACAAAAGATTTTAATCTCACCACAAAACTTCTCTTATATTTCATTCATCAAAATAATATATATAGAGTGTTTGAGACATCTTTTAAAACTAGGCAATAATTGTAATTCTCATAAATTGTAAGTGTATAATAAAATAAACTAAAAGAAAAGATAAAAGTAAAAGCTCTAAATCAAAATAAAAATAAAATACTTATATTTCTGAGTACTCACACGTACCTTTACTCTCATCACCCATAACGATCAAAGACTATAATAAAATGGATTGAGCCTCTTCAAACTAGGAAAGTTCCCAATTATTTGGGGTCTAGAGCTTCTTTGTTGAATGTGTCACTTGACATTGGTCTTGTAATAAGTTCAACTGCTATGAGTAATACCCCTTTAGGGTGGTATCTCTTGGTGCACGTCATTTTCTCTTTTTTCAGAAGGATTCAATCTCACTCTTATAGGCTGGTCAAATTTGAATCATCAACAACATACAAAGTTTACATTATGTTTTAATTCTTATGATATATGACAATCTAGTAGTTAGATCATCAAACGTTAGTAGTAATAAGAAAGTAGGCAAATGACTTGTAAATTGATGATTATGGAAACAAAACACTTTGCATTGATGTACAAATGAAAATTTTTTATCATTTTTAAGCAAGATTTCTTCTCTCAAAAATATTACTTCTCTTGATGTTGCATCTCATATTTACACCATTCTATAACTGATCTAAATTTGTATCCTCAATACGATCCAATCATTAACAAAGATGTTTTACTTCTCATCTCATCACTTGTCTTATTTTTACTCCTCATATGTTTCAAAAATGGGTTGCAATCAGCAGCTTACATGATAGTATGCTTGGTATCATGAGACATTGTTTTAGATGGAACAATTGATATTCTCAATTTTT
The DNA here is from genome assembly GCA_029783825.1 of Sapria himalayana. Taxonomy (NCBI): domain Eukaryota; kingdom Viridiplantae; phylum Streptophyta; class Magnoliopsida; order Malpighiales; family Rafflesiaceae; genus Sapria; species Sapria himalayana. The sequence continues at coordinate 126,371 of JAREIK010009331.1, read as the reverse complement.
AAAAAGGAATTAAAACAAATTTGAGACAAGGGCTGGGCTCTTATACTGAATGATATAAACCTTGCTAAAAATAGTGAGACTCATGATCAAATTTAGTGACCAAGATTATTCTACAATCAAATAAATCTAACAGAAATATTTCAACTCATTACTTTTACGAAAGTAATAATTTCAATATAGAAATAACACCAAAATCAATTATTAATGAATGATTAATAAGTTACAATTGAATGACAAAGAAAAATACTAGAGAGTTTGTAGAGTTCTCATGGGATAAATTATTTAAATCAAATCACAAAATTTATCTTATATTTTATTCATCCAAATGTTATATATAGAGAGTTTGAGATATTCCATCAAACTGGGTAATAATTACAATTTTCATTAATTGTAATTATATAATAAAATAAACAAAGAAAAGATAAAAGTAAATTTTTTAATGATTAGATCACGTAATCATTACTATCACTCAATATATAAATAAAATACTTATATTTCTTGGAGTACTTACCCACTTTACTCATAACATATAATCATCAAAGAATATGATGAGATGGATTGAGCCTTTTCAAACTTGGAAAGACCCAAATATTTGTGACCTAGTCCTTACTTTTGATTGTGTCACTGTTGTTAGTCTAATAATGGGTCCATCTGCTATAAGTAACCCCCATTTAAAATGTATGCACAATATATTCTCTATAATAAAAATCTATTTTTAAAACTCAAATCAGTAGATCTGTATGTTGTGAGCATTGTGTTATAAGTGTATTCTAGACATGATTCATTATGATGTATAGGAATCTTCTCAATTGTCCCAAGGATAAGCCAAGTACTTTGTATCTTTCATTGATGATGACTGTGGGAGATGTTGGGTGTATCCAATCAAGTAGAAGTAATGTGTGTTTTCAATTTTTAAAAACTTCAAAGCTTAAGTGGACCTTGGATATGAGAAAAAGTTTATTTTTCTCATATTGATAGAAAATTATTTTCCTTTATAAATAGGAAGGTATCAACTCAAAGTTCACAATCACATATATATCACAATAAAATGGAGTGGTTGAATTAATGAATATAACTTTTATAGAAAGAATGTGAGTTATGTCAGGACTACAAATCTACCCAACTCTTTTATGGTGGAAGTTGCTAATACTACTTGTTATGTGATAAATTAGTTTCCATCAACTAAATTTTGATTTAAAGATACAGATGAAGATGTGGACTTGAAAACTAGAAGATTATTCTACTTTATATTTCATTGAATATCTTACATATGTGAAGTACAATATCCAATAAAGAACTTATTTTAGTTTAAAATTTAGAAAATATATATTCGTAGGGTATGCTGAGTAAAGGGATATTATTAATGGAATCCCAATACCCATAAGGTCATTATCAAAAGAGTTGTAATCTTTGTAGAAAATACACAATAAATAATGGTTGAAAATGATAGTACATCAAATAAAATTTTTGAAACTACAAATTTATAAGTGGATAATAATCTGGCACAAGAAACTATAATATCTACATAGGAAGTATTAGAGAATGAGGTATGAGAATAAGTTGAGTGTGAGGTTCCAGAAGTAAGGTGACAAGCTCAAGATAGAAGACCTCCAACTTTGCATGCAGAGTTTTTTAGAGTATGATATTATATAGGATTGGTAGTAAAAGGATATGCTCAAAAAGAAGTGATAGAATTTAATGAGATTTTTTTTCCCGTGGTTTGTCTGACAATAATTAAAGTAGTGATGGTTTGTGTGATATGTTCAATTTATATTTAGAGTAGTTAGATGTCAAGTCTATATTTCTTCATGAAGAACTTGAAGAAAAACTTTATATGCTCTAGTTAAAAAGTTTTGCTAAATAGACAAGGAGAACTAGGTTTGTAGATTGAATATATCTTTATACGGTCTCAAACTAGTGTTGAGATATTCGTATAAGAGATTTGATACATTTATAATTATCCTTAGGTATAATAGACTTAGTTCATATCATTGTATGTACTACAATAGGTTTGAGATTAAAAAAGACTTCATCATTTTATTATAGTATGTGAATGATATATTTGTAGCATGCCTCAGCAAAGGCCGAATCCAAGAATTGAAGACACAATTGGCTAGAGAATTTCATATGACGGACGTGAAACTAATAAATAAAATTCTAGGGATGCAGATTTATCCAGATAGAAATAACAAGCAAATTTGACTATCTCAAGAGTACGATTTTAATAAGATCTTGTGATCCTTTAAAATACAAGATATTAAGCCAATTTCTATCATACTTCATATTAATTTCAAGTTATTATCAAATATGTGTCATAGTATTAAAGAAAAGGAGAGTGATATTTTTCGAGTACAGTATTCATCATAATAGTGAGAAGTTTGATATTTGTTATGATATGTACAAGACTTGATATTGCATAAGCTATGAGAGTGGTTAGTTGATTTATGACAAATCCTAATAGAGAGTAATAGAGTACTATGAAGATGGTTCTCATTTATATGATAGACACTTCAATTGCAATATTATGCTATAGAGGTTTGAAACTTATTTATATAGGTTTTATTGATATAAACAATGATGAAGATATTGATAATATCAAGTCCATCATAGGCTATGTTTTCACTCTTGCTAGAGGAGTTATAAGTTGGGTTTTAAAACAAAAATCTATTATGTCTACTTATATGATAGAGTTAGAGTATGTTACAACTACATAAACCAGTAACGAGATAATCTAAAGTCAAAAATGGATAGATGAAATTTCACCTTGCACACATCGAAAATCCATTTGGAAATTTTGATTTTTATTCTATAAAAGGAGGGTTTATCCTTTTATAATTCATCTCAATTCCAAATCTCTTTTTGCGTGTATTTTTGTTTATTATCTTGTTTATTTTATTACTTTGAAGATGAATTTTCTATTTCGAATTATTACCACAGGTTTTATTTTTATAACAATGTTTCACTCACATAAGAGGACATACTATTCACACCATATAACATGAAGTAAATCTCTTTATTTTTTATTTTTCTATACAAGGCATAAAGGGTTAGTGATCATACTAGAAAATTATAGTTTTGCCAATATTATCATTATGTTGTTCTTTATAGTTTATAAACTAGACATAATGGAGCAGTCATTACATTGATAATTAATTTCTATAATTTGGTTTTTTGCAAACAAGAGATAACTTGTCGTTGTGATGACGAACTCTTTAATTATGAGAAGTTTATCTTCACCACCATACTTTTAATATTGTATTCATTCATCTATTTTTTTTCATGTAATATACTCACATTTCTTTTTCATTTAACTCTTGTAGTTGAAAGTGTTTCTAAACACAACTAAGGATATCATTGTTCAAATATCTTAAAAGAATAGAGTTTGATCTTTTTTTTTTGGTTGTTTTTCTATTACAGATTACAACACAATTCATTTTTGTATAATATCATTTCATATAATCAAACATTGGTCATCATGAATCCAAACAAGTTTCTAGCACACACACATACTTAACATACTACATCCAACATGTATCATAATATAAGCTTTAAATTGATGTGAATATACAATGTTTTTAAAAATATATTACATATTATATGTTTTGAATTTTGTGATCAATTCTCATATTCAAAAAATTCTAGATAACTTTTGATGCAAGTTTTGCATTGACTTTTAGAATATGAAAGGCCTACAAAATTTATCCATTTTAAAGTAGAACATTCCTTTGATGATTCGGTTAAAACCCAATCAAAGATTAATGTGTGACTACTAATTTAATGTAAATTTATGATAAATGTTATAATTAAATAACAAATAGATATCACTTTCTGGTTATATGTTTTTTTGACATCACAATTGTGTTTTCTTCTTTAATGAAACATATGCACAAAATAATAAAATTTGATATAAAAAATAAATGATAATAGGTATTGAGAGAAATTACTTGCTTGTCCTTGCATGATGTAATTACCATTTTTCAATTCATTATGATTCATTATTATAAATTTAATTATACATTGTTATTAGCTCATGGATCCCATAACATATATTAAGTTTCTTTTTTCTCAATTTGTTAAAACATTAATTATTTTTATTTTCATTTATTATTTCAAATACATTTTTTTAAAGTAAAAGTAGATTGAAACATACTTTTAATAAAATATAACATTCACTTTTCCAATTATTATATTCAAGAATCATCCTCACAAAATATGTTAAATCTTACAAATATGAAGACCTAGTATAATCACAACTATTTTCATTAGTTATTCAATTACTAAGAGATTTAAAAATGTAATAAAAAGGGCTTTCCATGCATGCAATCAACAAATAATGCATGTTATGTTAAGCCAGTCAGATGCATTAGAATTCATTACATTTTAGACTTTACTTTTCATTTATAGATAAATCAAAAAGTGTAATGAAATAAAAGCAACAACAATAGTGTTAAATAGAAAATTTAAGTAATAATGTGAAAAACTATAAAATAAATTTAAATATTATACAAGCTATGATAATTGGGATTGAAATAAATTAAAAATTAGAGGGATGTACTCCTTTTATAGAAGGAAAAATGAGAGTCTCGAAGGTTTTTCTATTTGGGCATGGTATACTTCACCTAACCCATGGTTGAACGCATTCTCTCACTTTAAGTTTACTTTCCTTACATTTCAACTCCATGCTTTCTTATATATTTTTCTAAACTATAAGAGATTTGTATATCATACAAACTTGTCAGTGTTGATCACCTTAGTCATAACATTTGCTAAGTTATTATCAGTATGATTCTTTTGTACATCCATACATCCTTCTACTTTTTCTCATACAAAGTAATATTGTACTCTAATATGGTTTTATCTTTGAATGAAATAAATTCTTTGATAGGTCCAGTGCTCTAACTATCACAAGATAAAGTAATTCTTTTTTATTTGTGTCCAAAATGCTTCCAATAAAATCTATGACTAGATTGTCTCTTTATTAGCTTGTGTAATTACAATATGCACTACCTCTATCATAAAAGTAAACATGATAGACTATACATTAAAACTAACGTACAGTTCCTCTAGTAAGAATAAAAATATAGGTAGTAGTGGGCTTGCTATTTACAATTTCTTTCATGTAGTTTGAATCAACATGCCTTCTGATAATAAAGTTTGAATTTCTATAATATAAAACAATAATTGTGATTCTTCTAATATATTTGAGAACCCTTTTCACAATATTTCAATGCTCTTTTTCATATTTTTATATAAATCTAATAACTAGTTCCAATACTTGTTTAATGTTTGATCTTGTGTAAATGATAAGAAACATCAAACATCTCACTATTTATTCATATGATACTAGAAATATCTCCCTCCCTTCTTATTCAATGCTAGAGCATATACTTGAGGAAAACTTGAAATTAACAGGATATGGGAAAAAAAATTGACTTACTATCTTGCATGTTGATGCATTACAATATCTCATTAAAATAGTTCCCTTGAGAAAATCAAATTTTTATATTATTTCTATCTCAATAATTATTCTTTCAAATTTTAGATTTAGCAATTGTTGAATACTACTATTGATATATCATCCATATACAATGACAAAATGATGTAGTTCTTATCCTCAATCATTTTGTTGTAACTATAATGGTCTAAACTAAGTCTATTGTACACAAAGCCAATGAATTAAATTTTTAGACTAATACCTCATTAGTTGTTTGAGATAATATAAAGATTTGTTTAACATGCAAAATACTATTTTGAGTATATTTTAGAAAATCTACTCAAAATATATTGGCAGTGGTTGGATTCAAGCAAATATATATTTTGAGCAGATTTGGAACACCTAGAACTATAATAATTGATGAAAAAAGTTATTTTTCCAATAAGGTTTTTTACAAACTGGTAAGAAAATACGAAATTAAAAACATATTAAGTTTGACATATCATCCTCAGATTAATAATCAAGTTGAAATTTTTAATAGGGATACTAAGAAGATTTTAGAAAAAATGGCAAGCTCAAGCAAAAAGGATTGGTCCCTAAGACAGATTGATACACTATGGGCTTACAAAATAGTATTTAAATCCCCCATTGGAATGTTCTCATAATGAATTGTCTTTGGAAAATCTTATCACCAGCCTCTAAAATTGGAATACAAAGAAATATGGGTCATCAAGCAATTAAAAAATTAAACTTCAAGACTACTAAAGAAGAAAGATTACTCCAAACCAATGAGTTAGAAGAGATGAGAAATGAAGCCTATGAGAGTGCTAGAATCAACAATGATAAAACATAAAATTGCATGATCAAATGATTGAGGCTAGAATTCAAGGCAGGAGACCAAGTTTTGATTTTCAATTCTAGACTAAAATTAATTCTTGGAAAGCTGAAGTCAAAATGGAGTGGTTAATATACAATAGTAACAAGCACAATCTTTGGGACAGTAATAGTGAGAACTATTTCTGAACAAGAGTTTAAGGTGAATGGTCAAAGACTGGAGTATTACCTTAACAGTAAATAAATTTAGATGAGATAACATTTCTATATAGGGAAATATTGCTGGAGTGAGGAGTAGCAAGCAGCAAAGTCTAGCTAGTGACTAAAAGCTGAGCAGCATATGAGAGGCAACCTATATAACAATTTTATTTGAGTATTTTAATTTATTTCTTCTTCTTATTTCTTTTTTAGTAGTGTAGAATCTATTGTTAATATTTTAAATAATGAGTTGTTTGTAGAGTTGTATAGAACAAAGGACAAATTAGGACAAAATTAAAAGTTGACCGAAAAATATCTATCAAGCCTCAAGGGAAGATCAGACTAAAGGAGGAGTATTCTCTTTTCCTTTAAATACAATTTTGAAAAGATGCATGATTTTGAGTTTGGGGAGTGAAAAAATTTAAGAAAATTAAATAAAAAAGAGTTTAGTTTCTTATTTGGATATTTTCAAAAAAATGATGAGGTAATACATGTAATATTTATTAAAGAGCATGCACATCCTTGAAGAAATGAAATTGTATTATTTACTCTATCAACCAAAAAGAGAGTTAGTTTTTTGTTTGTTAAGACAAAATGGCATAGGTCAGGGTAGGAAACTAAGAAAAGAGACTTAATTTTTAGTCACAACATTGTTTTTGAGGTCACAAAAATAATAGAAAATTTGAAACAAGACAAACTCTTGTCACAACACAAATTCTATAGTGACACCATTTTTTAGATGTCAAAATAATTTAATGTCACGACTAAAATTCATGTTCTTTTGACAAAGTAGATCAATTATTTTAAATATAAAATGATAGAAACTTAGTTTGTAACCAAAAGAAGGAATGTCGTGACCTATCTAATATTTTGCAACACGAAAGAAGGAAATTAAGAAAATCACGACAAACAAAAATTATGTCTCTAAGGTTACTTTAAGTCAAGACAAGCTTATGTGTGTCACGACATAAAGTTATTGAGTGAACGACATAATTTTAAATAAAATGCTCATCATAAATAAATTAAATAAATAAAGTGTGGGCTGAAATTATGTTGTAACATGCACACTTGAATTTTGTGCCCATGGAGTTAAAGTCACGACATGCACACATTAATCTTGTTGTCACACCGAGATTAAAGGATTGACATGTGTACTTTAATTTTGAGCACCACACATGAACTTCAATTTAAAAACTCCAAAAAAAATTCTACTAGTCATTTTATTCTCAACCCAACCAATTCATCGCTCTTGCGGATCATTCGAACCTAAAACTCTAGCAATCCTATTTTTGTCATGACATTTCCTGATAAACCTATTTCCAAATTCAAATTGCCGAGAACCAAAGCTTTCTCCCCAACATAACGAAGATCATGGAAGAGAATGAGCAACAAAAGGATGAAGTTTAGTTGGAACCTTCGATTGAGACAATCTCATGGGGAAAACTAGAAGCTCTAGATGAATTAGAATCACTAATAGAAGGAAGAGGGAAACGAAAGAGGGTTGAAACACATGAGGAGTTAAGAAGAGGAAGGTGAAGCATTCAATTTTGATGAAGCACACTCCTAGCAAAAACTCTACTCTCAGAAATGTTATATCAAAGAGAAAGGGTTTGGAAAATTTATCAAATTCTTTGAAAAGAAAATATAGCATATGAGTTGAAGGGTCTTCTGCGAACACACGAGGTTGGGATGTGCTTCTATGGTAAGAAAGTTCTACTCAAACTTAGTGTCAAGGAAGAAGAAAACTCTTTATTTAAGAGGAGTATGGGTTCCATTTGGAGAGAACCATAAATGAGCTGTACCAACATAAGTATTAGAAGCATGGGTCCAAACTCCCAAAGATGATAGACAAACGAGACAATGACAAAATTATCAAAAGATAGATAGATGAAAAAGGAAAGTGGTAGAGGAGTAAAAAAAATACATGATTCCACTTACCAAAGAGATCTTATAGAAGAGGCTAAGGTTTGGTTTTATTTCATTTTATCTGTTATATCTCTAACCAAACATGCATGCTCTATCAGAGAACCAGAAGAAGTGCTACAGTATGCCATCTTGGAGGGGTACAAAATCAATATTAGGGCAATCCTAGAGACCTTGATATTAGGATACCATCAGGGCAATAGAAGATAAATGATTCCATATCCAGTATTGATCACCAAATTGTGCTTTGCTGCTAGGTGAAAGAGAGAAGGATAGAAACATTATTCCAAGAGTCTTTCCTAAACTTTTATAGGGGTAGTAAAGTGGCCAAGATATATAAAGCAAAAAAGATGTAATCAAGATGGAGGATGACTCAAAGGAAGGAGATAGTGAAAGAAGCTTTGAACATGCCCCAAAAAAAGCTCATATTTCTATGATGACAGAGAATAGATAATAAGAAGAGAAAGAAGCATCTACTCCCATTAGAATATGGTCTGCACCACTAGAAGAAAGAAGTCCTTTTTTGCACTCACCACTCCCATTAGGAATAGAGTACATGGAAGGATGTGAAAGCCGAAGAATAAAAGAGACAGCCTCAGAAATGATGGCGATGCTATCATTATGAACAAGGATATGGAAGAGAAGAAAAAATGGAAAATTAATAAGAAACTCAAGAAAGATAGTTGAAAGGCAAAGCTCAAAATAAGAGACCACCAATGGGAAGAAGTTTTAAATCAATAAAAGCAGTAATGTAATGATCACAACCTTTATACCATGGACTAATATCATGTCAAAACTAACTCTCAAAGGAAGGAAATGAGCTTTCAAAACCTCCTAAAAATTTTCTTTCCCTTTCAAATATATCCAAGTCCTAATAAAAGTTAGCAAGTTTAAAAAATTAAATGAAATAATGAATTATTCAAAAATTCTATTATTGTTTTTATTTTCTTATCATGGATTCTATTTAAAACTACCTCTTGATATTAATTTGTTTTATTCTTTGCTTGAGGACAAGCGAAACTTCAGATGTGGGTGAATTTAATAATCCAAAAAGTCATCTATGTTTTAGCCTATTTTCCTTGCATGCTTTCATGTTTAGTAGATGGATTTTATGGCTGAAAGATAAAAATTCACCATTCTCATGGTTTTATAGGTGTTCGGTTAGAAGAAGTAAAATTATAGCAAAAATCTAGGAAATTGGTGAGTGAGAATATGTCGTAACAAAATCAATTCTGTTATTACAAAAATCTGAATAAGAACTAAAAATCAAGTCACAACTAGTGAATGATATTACAACCAATAACAAGAATAAATGAAGATAAAGTTGTTACCACTTAGATCTCTAATAAGAGAATGGGAGTCACCACACACAACAAGTTACGACCAAGAGTGAAAGATAAGAAATACAAAGTTAGTTGCAATGTGTTTTTCACGTGCCAAAAAAGAATTAACTATACAAGGATGTAACAAGAAAACTATTGTTGCAATAAAGAAATTATTTAGTGAAGAATCCCAAGATAGAAATTTAGTCGCAACATCAAAGTTCAAGCAATAGAAATGAATTGGTCATGATATTAGAATTGGTCATAACATCAGAATTGGTCTTACATCTTAATTAGTTGTGATATTAGAATTGGTCATAATATTAGAATTGGTCATGACATTAGAATTGGTCATCATATTAGAATTGGTCTTGACATCATAATTTTGTTGACAAAAGAATTTGGTCATGACATCAAAAATAAGTTGTGATAGAGAAATGAAAAGAAAGAGAATGGGGGGCAATGACAAGGAATTAAAAGCTGGGCTAATCTTTCTATTTTTTACAAAAATAATCCTAGAAGCTAGGGCTAGCACATACGAAGAAACTAAGAAACAAGTAGTTGATGACTCTGCTTAATTTTTTTCTTTTTTTTCTTTTTTTTCTTCATTTAGCATAAATCTAGATTTGATTAGTATTGCTCTTTGTTGTTTTTTTGTGGATCTAAAACTCATCTTGTCAGAAGTGTGAATCTAAACAAGTGTTGCTTAATTTTTACAAATCACTAGTTGTATTATTTTTGAAATTAGAACAAATATAATGAAGTCAAATGATTTAGTTGGTTGCAATCATCATTTTCCTCATGATATGTAGTCCATAGGTGATTGCAATCTAGTAATATCAAAGCAAAATTTTTGCTGAATTAATTTAATTGTTGAGCATGCATAATCAATGAGAGTTCTATGGAAGCAGAAGGTTAAATTTAATGGATTGGTGTTGAACTTGAATTATCATATTCCCAATGTTATAAAAAACACCATAATATGTTGTATCCTATTCTTATTTCTGGGAGGCCCTCTATGTGACATAGAGAAGGTGATTACTAATGTTTAGTGAATAATCTATTAAGGGGATATGTTAAGCTAAAATCAGTTAACAAGGGAATTATATCCGTTTATGTAGACAAGTCCTTATTTTCCACAAAGATAAGAAAATGGAGTGATTTTTTAGATAAATCACTAGATATATCACATTATCTTTTGATTGATTGATATTTTTGTGTTGGCTTAGATCCAATGAAAGAAAGAGAAAACTCTCTAAGATGTAAGGTAATAAGCACTAACCATTTGTAGAGACTTATAACTTCCATGTATTTGGAAGCAAAAGACCTACATTCATTGGAAACGTATATTAATATTTTAAGAAAGAAAAATACCCAATTCTTATAAGATAGATCAAACTACCAATAACCACTTATATCTTAGACTTCTAGAGAAGCAAGGTAATCTAAGTGGTGAAAGTGGTAACTACAACGAGAGATTAAAGGCTACGTGACAATTATGCTTGATATATTTCAACTTTTCTCTAGAAATAAAGTCTACAGAAATGGGGCATACCACAACACCTTGTGTCAGTGTTAGTTTCTACATGAGAACTAACTTATCTTTGTGGATTTTAGTTAAATTTTTATTTAGAGTTTTATTTTTATAATTTTCATATATTATAACTAGTATCTAAAAACTTCTTATTAATCATTTAAATATTATGAATCTTTAGTATTTTGAGTAGTTAGCAATTAAATTCTTTCTATTCTCTATGAGAATGATATCTAGATTTATATCTATTTTTATTACGTGTATAACTTGTACACTTACAATATCATAGATTAATTCCAATTACAATCTACAAGAGACTTTGTCAAAGGAGAGTGATTTAGTCTATATAGAAAAATAGAATCAAAAACTCATTAGATACAAGTGGATTTTCTAAAAAAACGAAATGGATGGGAACGTGCAAATTTATAAGAAGAAAAATTATTCACATAGAGGCTATGATATATTCATGGTGTTGACTATGATAAAATATTTTTTCCTATTGAAATGGTCAACTCCATTAGCATTATATCTATAATAATTGTGTTTCATGATAATGAAATCTAAAAATTGATGTAAAGACCACTTTTATTGATGGAAATCAAGATGATGATTTCATTGATCTAATGAATGTAATAAAGTTTTATAAGCTACAATAATCCATTTCTAGATTAAAGTAAGCCTATGATAATTGTAATCTTCATTTTAATAATTATTCAATGAGTTTAGCTTCATCATGAATGATGATGAACTCTGTGTCTATAAAAAGGTAAATGAGAGCACCATTATTTTCATAGGTGCGATGATATATATGGATAGATCAAGAAAATATCTTGGCCTAAATTAGAGTGCATATGTAAATAAGGTGATAAAAAAGTTTAGCATGTAAGAATCCAAAAATAGTTATGTATTTATGAGTCATGATATAACCTTTTAATGACATACTTTTCATTTAAAATGATATCTTTACATTTGAATTTAAGATTTCTTTAGGGAACTACTTTTCTATAAAAGACTTAAGAGAAAACACTAATATTTTTGGTGTGGAAAATTATAGAGATAGAACAGTGAGACTGCATGGCCTAAGTTAGGGTTCATGTATAAATAATGTGCTAAAAAGATTTAGCATGGAAGAATATAAAAAAAGGATACAAATCTATGTGTCATGGATTTAGTAATAATTCTTTTAAAGAATAAGTATCCTTTGACATAAAAAGAGATGGAGTGCAAGAGTAGAGTTTCATATGTTTATGCTATTGGATCTATCATGTACCCCATGTTATAAACTTCCATGATGTTTCATATGTATTGAGCTTGATGAGTAGATACTAGATATATCTCACTGAGAACCATAATGATTAACATTAGAGTAATTGTTCTTGATATACATAGGCATGAAAGAGTTATGTGTAAAAGGTTATATAGATGCATTCCTATTGGCTAAAGTTGATTATTAATCATAGTCTAGCTATGTTTTTTTCTTAAATGGTGGTGTTGTAAGATGGACTATTCAAAGAAATAAACAAAAGTTGATTCTATCATAAAAGTCTAGTATATTAGTAATAGTCATCGCATATTAGTATTTGAAACCTTATCAAATACTAATATGCGATATTAGTATCAGATATTAGTATCAGATAGATATATATAAATTAGTATATTAGTATATTAGTATAATAAACAAAAGTTGATTATTAACTAAATATCCATCAATTTATCTATCTATATATCTCTGTCTATCTGTCTATCTTTCTATATGTATATCTATATATCTATCTATTTATCTATGTATATATATATCTATCTATTTTTTATCTCTCTCTATCTATCTTTCTGTATATGTTCTATGTCTATCTATCTATCTAATAATCTATCTATCTCTCTATATGTCTTTCTATTTATCTATCTGTATATCTATATAACTATCACGTATCTATCTATATATCTATCATTCTGTCTGTCTATCTAACAATCTGTTTATTTATCTATATGTCTATTTATCTATCTGTCTATCTTTTTATATACTAATCAATTTATTTGACTATCTGTCTATTTGACTATTTTTCTATCTATATATCTATTTGCCTATCTACCTATTTATCTATTTGTCTATATATCTATCTATATATTTATTTATCAATATATCTATTTGTTTATTTGTCTATCAATCTATTTATATGTCTACCTGTCTATTTTTCTATCTATATATGTGTTTATTTACTTATCTGCCTATCTACCTAGCTATCAATCTATCTATTTGTCTACCTAGCTATTTGTTTGTCTTTATATCATTCTAGTTATCTCTGTGTATATTTATCTATTAGCATATATATCTATCTATCAATCTCTATATCTATCTATCTATTTATCTATATATGTATATATCTGTTAGTCTATCGATCTTTCTTTCCATCTATCTATCATTGTGTCTATCAGCGTGCGTGTGTGCGTGTGTGTGTATATATATATATATATATATATATATATATATATATATATATATATATATATATATATCTGTATATTTACCTATCTATCTATCTATTTTATGATCTATCTATCAATCTCACTATTTTTCTAACTATCTATCTATCATATCTATCTATTTGTCTATATGCTATTTATCTATCTATTTATATGACTTTGTATATCTATCTATCTGTCTATACGTCCATCTATCTATGTATCCATGTCTCTATGTGTATATGTCTAAATGTTATATCTTTATATATCTATCTCTATATAACTTTCTATCTATTTATCTTTCTATCTGCTTATCTGTCTATCTATCTATCTGTCTATTTGTATATTAGTCTATCTATTTTCATATCTAACTTTCTTTCTTTCTTTATATTACTTTATTTTCCTATCAATCAATCTATCTATATGTCTATCTATCTATTATTATGTTTGTATATCTATCTTTGTAACTATCTATAAGTTTATTGTGTCTATTTATCTATCTATTTGTATATCTTTCTATTTATATGAATATCTATATACATAACTATCTCTCTATCATTTTATCTATCTATCTATCTGAATATATATCTATTGATTTATCTATCTATCTATATATCTGTTAATTTGTCTATTTTGTTGTATGTCTATTTATATATCTATCTATTTCTCTATCTTTTTGTCTATCTATCTATATGTTTAATTATCTATCTATCTATTTATTGAAAGATCTTTCTATCTGTATATTTATTCTCTCTATCTTTCAGTATATATGTCTATCTATCTCTTTATTTGTCTATCTATTTATGTTATTGTATGAATCTATATATGTCTATATATCAATATTGATTTGTCTATATGTCTATTTGTCTATCTGTTTGTCTCTTTCTTTTTTTCTATCTATTTGTATATCAATATATCTTTTTATTTGAAAATTTATCTATGAGGCTATCTATCTATTTATATATATAACTATATATTTGTTTATATAACTGTCTATTTGTCTATCTATTTATCTATTTGTTTATTTGTATATTTGTCTATCTATCTATAAGTTTATCTGGCTATCTTTGTATCTATCTATAATACTATATCTCTATGTCTGTGTATATTTATCTATATATCTATCTCTCTATCTATATCTTTGTTTATAAGTCTATCTATTTACTATTTGTCTATATGTCTATCAATCTATCTATCTATTTTTCTACCTATCTATGTCTTTATATCTATCCATTATGTAACTATCTGTCTATTTGTCTATCTGTCTATATAACTTTATCTCTATCAGTCAATTAGTTTATCTACCAATATATCTCTATCAATTTGCCTATCTATAAATCTATATATATGTGTATTTCTATATCTATCTATTTATCTATCTATCTATCTATCTATATATCTATCTATCTATCCTTTTACCTATCTATCTATCTAACTATATAGTAGTCTATCTATATATCTATATATCAATCAATCAATCAATCTTTCTGGATACCTATTTAATCTATTGAACTATTAGTCTATCTATGTTTTTATCTATATTTCTATCTATCTATCAATCTTTCTATTTGTCTAACTATCTATCTGAATATTTATATATCTCTCTATTTCATATCTAACTATCTATCAATCTATCTTTTTATCTCCTTAGTTTCCAATATATCAATATGTCTGTGTCTGTCTGTCTATTTATCTGTTTGTCTATTTATTATTCTCTTTATATTTGTATCTATCTTTCTATCTATCTATTTATCTGTCTATGTGTCTATCTACCAATTTGTGTGTGTTTATCTATCAATCTATCTCCTTAGCTATTTGTCTATCTGTCTATCTATCTATCAATCTATATATCTAACTATCTTTCTATTTGTATATCTATCTATCTATTTAGATTTTTAATTGGCTATCTATGTACTAGACTATATGTCTCACTCTATCTATCTATATGTCTATCTATCTATATGTCTATCTGTCTGTCTATCTATGTATCTATGTCTATCTATTTATTTGTGATCTACCTATATGTCTATATGTCTATTTATCTAACTATTTATCTATCTTTATGTTTCTCTCTAAGTCTATTTATTTACCGATATATCTAGTTGTCTATTTATCTATTTGTCTCTTTATCTATTTATTTGTCTATCTATCTATATCAAAATCTTGCTATCTATATATCTGTATATATATCCATATATATATATATTAAAGTATTTATCTATTTATCTTTCTGTCTATCTATCTATCTATATATTTATCTATCTATTTGTTTATATATCTATCTATTTGAGATCTATATATATGCCAATATGTATATATGTCTATCTATTTATTTATTTATCAATAAATATATCTATCTATCTGTCTATTTGCCTATCAATCTATCTATCTATTTATATATCTATATATCTCTCTATATATCTATTATTTATATGTCTATCAATTTATCTATCAATTTGTTTATCAAAATGTCTATCAATCTATCAATAAATCAATTTATCTGTCAATTTATCTATATATATTTCTCTATATGTATATCAATCTAGATATCAATCTATCTATTAATCTTTCTATCAATCTATCTATCAATATACCATTCTATCTGTCTATCCATCTGTCTATCTATCAATCAATCTATCGATCTATCTATGTTTCTATCTATTAGTTCAACTAATTATTTATTTATTTATCTATCAATCTATCTTTCTTTCTTTCTATCTGTCTAACTATTTGTCTATCTAGCTATATATCTATTTATATATCTGCTTATCTAGCTAATTATCTATATATCTATCTATTTATCTATTTGTCTAAACATTTGTCTATCTAATTATCTGTCTATTGATTTGGCTATCAAATTATTATCAATATGTATATTTGTCTCTCTATCAATTTATCAATTTGTATTTCTGTCTTTCTTTGTCTTTCTATATGTTAGTTTATTTATTTGTCTATTTATTTGTGTATCTATCATATATCTATTTTTCTATCTTTCTGCATATTTGTCTATCTCTGTCTATCTGTTTATATATTTGTCAATCAATGTTTTTATCTATGAGTATATCGATATGTTTATCTATTTGTCTATTCGTATGTCTATCTATCTGTCTATTTATCTTTATATCTACTTGTCTATCTATATGTCTATTTCAATCAATCAAATTATCTATCTTTTTATGAATTTGTCTATCTATCATTATATATATATATGTCTGTCTATCTATCTATCTTTATTTGTTTTCATCTTTCTATTTGCCTTTCTATATGGTAGTCTATTTGCTTGCCTATCTATCTATATATTTATCTATCTATCTATCTATCTTTTTATATGTCTAACTATCTATCTATGTGTATATCTATCTATCTGTCTATTTATTTATCTGTCTATCTATATATTTGTCTATCTATCGATCTATTTGTTTATCTATCAATCTATTTAGTTGTGTGTATTTGTCTATTTGTATGACTATTTGACTTTCTTTATATCTCTCTTTCTATCTATCTATATATCAATCTATTTATATGTCTGTATGTATACATATCTACTTATGTAACTATCTGTCTATCTTTCTATCTATTTATCTGTCTATCTTTCTATATATCTTTGTCTATCTATCTATCTATCTGTCTCTCTGTCTGTCTATCTATCTGTCTATTTAATATCTTTCTATCTATCTTTATATCTATCTATCTATATATCTATCTCTCAATCTATGTCTATCAATCTATCTGTCTATTTGTCTAACTATCTGTCTATCTATCATTATATCTATCTATGCCTATCTATCTATTTCTATCTATCTATTTGTCTATCTATATATGTGTCTATCAACTTATATACTTATCTATCTAACTATCTATTTGTCTCTTAGACTATCTATCTTTTTGTTTAACCATCAGTTTATTTATCTAATAGTATATCTAACTATCTGTCTATCTATCTATCAATATATATTTATATCTATCTATCTATCTATTTGACTCTTTCCACCTATCTATTTATGGGTCTATCTATCTATATGTATATATGTTTATCTCTATATTTGCCTATATCTATCTATCTATTTATGAACTATATATCAATCTCTCTCTCTATTTTTTTATATATCTATCTATTTATCTATCTATCTATTTGTCTATATACCTATTTATCTATCTTCAATATATCTATATATATATATATATATATATTTATATATCTATATGTCCATGTCTATATGTCTATGTGCCTTTGTGTCTGTGTATATTTGTATGTGTTAAAAGCCTATATCTTTATATTTTAATCTATCTATCTAACTAACTAACTATCTATCTATTTATCTTTAAATGAATAATTATATCTATCTATCTATTAGTCTAACTCTTTGTCGATCTTTTTATAAGTCTATTTGTCAATTTAGATATTTGTTTATGTACCTATTTGTGTGTGTGTATATATATATTTATATATATCTTTGCATTAGTCTATCTAAATTTAATATATTTATATATCTAAATCTTTATATATTTAACAATTTATCTATTTGTCAAACTTTATATCTATTTATCTATGTATTTATTTATATATTTATCTGACTACCTATCTCTCTATCTATCTATATGTCTATCTATCTATCTATCTATCTATCTATCTATCTATTTAGCTATCAATCTATTTATTTATTTGCCTATCTATCTATTTGTCTATCTAGTTTTTAGTCTATCAGTCTAATATATATATATATATATATATATATATATATATATATATATATATATCCATATATCTATATATCTATATATTTATATCTATTTGTCTATATATCTATATATCTATTTATGTATTTGCCTATCTATATATTTATATATCTATATATATCTATGTATTTGCCTATCAATAGTCTATCTGTCTATATGTCTTTCTTTATATGTTTATTTCTCTATCTGATTATCTATATATCTATTGATCTTTCTATCTATCAATTAGCTATACATATATCTATTAGTCTATCTGTAAATCTATCAATCTATCTATATGTCTATCTATCAATCTATAAATATGCCTATAATTTTATATCAATTTGTCATTATATGCATTTGTATATCTGTTTATCTATCTCTCTATTTTATTATCGATCTATTTTTCTATCTTATATTTTATGTCTATATATATATATATATAACAATCTATTTATCTATCTATCTATTTGTCTATCTATCTATCTTTCTTTCTTTCAATCAATTTATTTGTCTATTTGCCTATCTATCTATATATTTATCTTGCTATCTTTGTATATATCTATATGTCCATATTTTTATTTTTATTTTCTACCTTTCTATTTATATATTTATCTAGTTATATGTCTTTTAGTGTATCTATCTATATTTCTATCTATCTATTTTTTATCCATTTCTCTTTCTATAATATATTGTCTATCTATCTATTCTCTATCAATCTATCTGTCTATTTATTTGTCTATCTATCTGTCTATCAATCTATGTCTATCAATCTATTAGACTATCTAATTGCCTTTCTATCTATTTGTCTATCTATAATACTGTCTATCTATCTATATATCATCTATTATCTTTCTCTATATCTATCTATTTGTCTATCGATCCATCTATCTATCTATATTGTTGTATACCTACATATATGTATATCAAGCTATCTATCTATCTTGATATCTATTTATCTTTCTATCAGCCTATCTATGTATATATCTATCTTTATATCTATCTATCTATTTTTATATTTTCTTCTCTCTTTTTGTCTATATTTCTATCTGTCTCTCTGTCTATATGTTTATCTATCTATTTATCTATCAATCTGCCAATTTTGTTTCTATCTATCTATCTATCTATCTTATATATTTATATATATGGATATCTATCTATTAATTATATGTTTATCAATTTCTATATCAATTTGGTTAAGAATCTGTCTATCAATATATCTATCAAATAATCAATCTTTTTATCTATCTGTGTCAATCAATCAATCAATCAATATATCTATCAATATATCTATCAATCTATCTATTAATCTATCTATCTATTATCAAGAATCTATTAATCTATCTATCATTCTGTCAATCAATCTGTTTATCATTATGCCAATCTATATATCTTTCTATTTATCTATCTATCAATCTGTCTGTCTGTCTATATATTTTTTATATGTTTATCTATCTTCCTATTTGTCAATCAATATATCTATCTATTTGGCTATCTATTTATTTATTTATCTATTTTTCAATCAATATATCTATCAATTAATTTGTCTATCTATCAATTTATCTATCTATCTATTTATATATCTATCTATGTATCTATATGTCTATCTATCCATCTATTCATCAATCTATTTATATGTATATCTATTAATCTATATATCCATCCATCTATTAATATATTTTTCTGTGTATCTATCGTATATATATCCATCTATATATCCATGTATCTCTCAGTCTATATATGCATCAATTTATCTGTTAATCAATCCATCTATTTATTCATCAATCTATCTATTTATCCATTAATTTATCAGTCTATCTATCCATCTATCTATCCAATATTTATCCATCTATTTATCAATCTTTATATACTTCTATCTATATGTCTATCTATTCATATATCTATTCATCTATCTATCCACCTATCTATCTATCTGTCTTTCTATATGTCTTTCTATCTGTATGTCTATATGTAAATTTTTTGCCTATCTATCTTTCTATTTGTCAATGTGTTTGTTTGTCTATCTATCTTTCTTTCTATAAATATATGTCTATCTATTTG
The DNA here is from genome assembly GCA_029783825.1 of Sapria himalayana. Lineage (NCBI taxonomy): Eukaryota > Viridiplantae > Streptophyta > Magnoliopsida > Malpighiales > Rafflesiaceae > Sapria > Sapria himalayana. The sequence continues at coordinate 105,889 of JAREIK010009331.1, read as the reverse complement.
TCTATCTATTTGTCTATCTATTTATCTATTATCTATTTGTCAATCAATATATCCGTCTATTTAAATATCTATCTTTCTGTCTAATTATCTGCCAATCTATATATCCGTCTATTTAATTATCTATCTTTTTGTCTAGCTATCTGTTTGTCTGTATATATTTATAGTTATATTTCTATCTAACTATCTGTCTATTTATCTATTTGCCTATCTATATATCTATCTCTATTACTATCTATCTACCTAATTATATATATTTATCTATATATCTATCTATGTATATGTCTATCTATCTATCTATGTATATGTCTATCTATCTATCTGCCAATCTATCTATCTATATGTCTGTCTATGTATCTCTATATTTATTTAATTAACTATGTCCCACTTTATCCATCTATCTTTTCGTCTAGATATTCATTTATATATCCATCTAACTTTCTAACTATCTAACTATATATTAGTATATTTGTCAATCAATCGATCAATTAATTTATCTGTCTATTTGTTTATATATCTATCTATTTACTTTCATTCTTTCTATCTATCTAGCTGCCTATCTATCTATCTATCTAACTATTTCTCTATTTTCTTATCTATTGACCTGTCAATCTATCTATCTATTTGTATCTCTATTTATCTATATGTCTATCTATCTATTTTTCTATCTATCTATCTATCTCTCTATCTATCTATTTATCTATCAATCTATTTGTCTATCTTTCTTTTTATCAATATATATATCTATCTGACTATCTATTTATGTGTCTATATGCCTATTTATCTATCTTTCTTTCTAGCTATATATGTGTCTCTCTGTCTATCTATCTTTCTATCTTTCTATTTATATATCTATCTATCTATCTATTAATTTTTCTACACTATAAGAAATTATCTTTTTAGCTACAAAAATTTAGCTTGGAAAATAATCCCTGGCTAATTTGTGATGGATTATCTAGGGAAATGTAAGAGATGATTTTAAATTGAATAACAAATTCGTGATAGATTAGAGACCAAAATTTTTGATGGAAAAATGTTCCCAGCTAATATTTTCATAAATTTTTGCATAATGATTGGCGGAAAATTTAGTAATGACTTTAGATATGGATTTTCCTTAACTAATTAGCTCGACAAAAAATCTATCACTAAATCATTATTTAGATTAAGATTTTTATAATTATATATTAATAACAAGTGATTAGACCTTAAATTATTATTTTCACATAATATATATTTTTAACAAGGGATTTTCCCTAGTTATTTAGCTCGAAATTATTTCTATCATTAATCTCTACTGAATTATTTTTTTGTTTTTTATATTATTTGTTTTAATATATGATGAAATTGTGTATTAATGGTTTGTCATGGTCTATGGATGAGGGATCCATAGACATATACTTAGTATTTAACTAGCTGAATTAACACATACAGGGTTGATGGACTAATACAATGAAGCTAAGTAATCAAATGATTGATGCAAGCACAAAGAGAGGAAAGAAATATTCTAATTACTAATGTTACATTTATCTATCTACTATGTAGATACATATTATTGTATTTATGATAAGTAGTATTTGCACCAATGTTTAGTAGATAGATACATAGATTAACTAGTATACTTAATATGTAACTAGTATACTCTTACATATTAAGTATATTAAGTATATGTATCTATGTATACTAATTGCCATATATTATCATAAATATGTCGATATATACTTAATAACATTAGTTCTTAATATATTCATCCACCTCTACTAAATATATTGAAAATTAAGAGTGTATTTATATCTATCTATAACAAACCATATAAATACAGCAATGTATCTAATCAATTATCCTTCATCCATTATTTTTGTTATTACCACATTGCCTTATGTATTTTACAAGAACTCATTTAAAATGTAACATTGGTGATTATTTGACATGTTATTATTTGATTGTAATTTGTGTAAGTGTAATTATCCTAGTTAATTTTGATCATAACATACTTGAATTATCTTATTGTTATTGAAATATTTTTTAATATTTAATGTTGTGTATGTTGTTAATCTCTCCATTCATTCTTTTTTTACAGCTTTTGGATAATTTAGCTAGTGAAAATACAAAAGTGAATTGGAGGAACTCATTTTGCATGAATTTGATTGCTTATACTTCATTCACCATTACTGTTGCAATAAGTAGGCTTATTTTTCTATTCCCTCATTACTCATATTTTTGTATGTGTCCCATCCAAATTTTGTTGTCGAATTTGTGTATGTGACAGGTAGTGGAGAAAGAATGTGAATCAGCCAATATGGTGGAAAGATGGGCGAGTTAGATTCTTATATGATTGAAGGAGGAGAAACAAAGGGTGAAATGCTTCAAAATCTGACCAAGTTTTAGTTTTCCTGTGTAAGCAACGTCACTCTCCCAATAGAGCAATTATGCCTTAATATTCTCTCCCACAAAAACAATTATTATTATGTATTTTTTTTCATTTCATGTCTTGTTCAACCATCAATGTAGTGCTTGAGAATGCATGCAGTGGACAGGGAGCCAAGATGGTAGCCATAGATAGTTTTAGCAAAATGCCAGGGAATTACTCGGCCGCCTCGTTCTCATTTATACAGGTCTCTCTATCTCACTCCCTCTCTCAGTTAATTTCTTCCGAACCAGTATCGACCAACAAGGTTTTTGGCCACAGGACTCGTCAAGATTCAATCACGACAGAACTGATTGAGATTATCTCTGTAGCTTCTACACTAAATCATAAAATGATTCTTTAGAAACAAATGATTTTTTTACAGTGTTTCCTTGATCAAAATTATATCAAAATTATATCAAAAAAATAATTCTGATTTTCGGAGCACTGCATTGCGGGACCGAAGTGGTAATCAAGAATCAAGCGGGTGAGTTCATGCAAACTTCTTACGTGCTTCACCTTCGTTAATGTTTTATATTCTCTACAAAATTGAATGTAAACATCACATACACTACATTTTCATTTTTTTTATTTTAGGCACAACAACTCACATAGTGGAAGTTGGCTTGCTAGAGCAACAGCAGCAAAACCTCGAGCAAGATGCTGCCACGGAGAAGCTCAACCAGGCAATACTGCTGCAACTCAACTTGGAGGGTGTGAAGTCTATAACCACCAGCCTTTACGAAGCAATCAGTCATATTCTAAAAGACTTCGATGCTTTCTCCTGAACAAAAACAATTTTTTTCTCAACCTAATAGTCCATCTTTAATGCATATTCATATGCACAAACACCAACTCTAAGAAAGAAAAGACTGAATGATTGGAGTGGGTGTTGTATGTTTAAAGATGCAATTGAAATACATTCTGAAACCATGATTAACCAAAATGTTGAAGAAAAAATGTTTTAGAATTGACTATTACTAATTGCAACAATTGTTCGAGGACTAAAGACAATAGATATAACTCTAAGATGAGTCCATTTTAGTTGTTTGCTCTATTTATGCACAAAGCTGGTTCAACGCATATGTCTGGTTCAATATGGAAATGGCTTCTGCACACACAGGATTATCCTGATCTAAAACTATCCTAAGGTCATAGCGGATAGCTGGAGGTTCTGTTCTTCCACACATTAAAAAACTTGAAAAGTGTATGTATATGTTCATTGATTCAATCTTAAGCTTCAGTGTTATCTTTTTTTTCTTGTAGGAAAAAACTATTGAGAGCAATTGATGTGTACCTTGCTGATGTGAAACAAATTGGTTATTTGATTGTGAAAATGCATCATCTGTTAGTTTCAACTTGAAACTAAAATATTATTATGTCATTTTATATTGCATGTAACTTTCTTTAATCAAAATTTGGTCAATCATTCATTTGCAGCACGACAACTAGAAAATGGCTTAAAAGCCTTTTAAATATTTTTCCCATCACAGGAAAAATATTATGGCAGCGGCATGCAGCGGTAGCACTGGCAAGGGGGGCAGTGGCGGCAGCCATTGTAGCAGCAGCGGTCAGCGGCTACGGTGAAAACTATTTATCAGAGAAGCACCAAGTTGTCGTTGTAATTGTTTTTCTATGTATGTATATACATTGCAAGGGGGCAGTGCTTCTCTGAAAACTATTTATCTATGTATCTATATATCTATCTATTTTTCTATCTCTCTATCTATCTATCTTCTTATATATGTTTCTATCTGTCTATCTATCTATCTATCTAATAATCTATCTATCTCTCTATATGTCTATCTTTCTATATATCTATCTATCTGTATATCGATCTAACTATCATGTATCTATCTATATATCTATCATTCTGTCTATCTAACTATCTATTTATTTATCTATATGTCTATTTATCTATTTGCTTATCTACCTATCTATCTATTTGTCTATATATCTATCTATATATTTATTTATCAATATATATATCTATCTATTTGACTATCTTTCTATCTTTCCATCTATCTATCTGCCTATCTACCTATCTATCTATTTGTCTATATATCTATCTATATATTTATTTATCAATATATCTATTTGTTTATTTGTCTATCAATCTATTTATATGTCTACCTGTCTATTTTTTTATCTATATGTGTTTATCTACTTATCTGCATATCTACCTATCTATCAATCTATCTATTTGTCGTACTAACTATTTGTTTATTTGTCTTTATATCATTCTATTTATCTCTGTGTATATTTATCTATTAGCCTAATACCTATCTATCAATCTCTATATCTATCTATCTATTTATCTATATATGTATATATTTGTTAGTCTAACGATCTTTCTTTCCATCTATTTATCATTGTGTCTATCAGCGTGTGTGTGTGTGTGTGTGTGTATACCTATCTGTTATTTACCTATCTATCTATCTATCTATTTTATGATCTATCTATCAATCAATCTCACTATTTTTCTAATTATCTATCTATCTATCATATCTATCTATTTGTCTATTTGTCTATATGCCTATTTATCTATCTATTTATATGTCTATTTGTATATCTATCTATCTGTCTATATGTCCATCTATCTATGTATCCATGTCTTATGTGTCTATGTCTAAATGTTATATCTTTATATATCTATCTCTATATAACTTTCTATTTATTTATCTTTCTATCTGTTTATCTGTCTATCTATCTATCTGTCTATTTGTATATGTCTATCTATCTATTTTCATATCTTACTTACTTTCTTTATATTACTTTATTTTCCTATCAATCAATCTATCTATATGTCTATTTATCTATTTGTCTATCTATTATTATGTTTGTATATCTATCTTTGTAACTATCTATAAGTTTATTTGTTTGTGTCTGTGTCTATATGTCAATTTATCTATCTATTTATCTATCAATTTATCTATAAGTTTATTGTGTCTATTTATCTATCTATTTGTATATCTTTCTATATATATGAATATCCATATACATAACTATCAATCTTTTTATCTATCTATCTATCTGACTATATATCTATTGATTTATTTATCTATCTATATATATGTCTATTTGTTTATTTTGCTATCTGTCTATTTATATATCTATCTATTTCTCTATTTATCTTTTTGTCTATCTATCTATATGTTTAATTATCTATCTATTTATCGAAAGATCTTTCTATCTGTCTATTTGTTATCTCTCTATCTATCAGTATATCTGTCTATCTATCTATCTCTTTATTTCTCTATCTATTTATGTTATTGTATGAATCTATATGTCTATATATCAATATTGATTTGTCTATATGTCTATTTGTCTATATGTCTATCTGTCTATCTCTCTTTCTTTTTTTCAATCTATTTGTATAACAAACTATATTTTTATTTGAAAATCTATCATGAGGCTACCTATCCATCTATTTATCTATATAACTATATATTTTATCTATATAACTGTCTATTTGTCTATTTATCTATCTATCTATTTGTTTATTTGTATATTTGTCTATCTGTCTATAACTTTATTTGGTTATCTTTATATCTATCTATAATACTATATATCTATTTGTCTGTGTATATCTATCTATATATCTATCTATCTCTCTATCTATAACTCTTTTATAAGTCTATCTATTTACTATTTGTCTATATGCCTATCTATCTATTTGTCTGCCTATCTATGTCTTTATATCTATCCATTGTGTAACTATCTGTCTATTTGCTATCTATCTGTCTATATGACTTTATCTCTATTAGTCAATTAGTTTATCTACCTATATATCTCTCTATCTATTTACCTATCTATAAATCTATATATATGTGTATTTCGATATCTATCTATTTATCTATCTATCTATATATATATCTCTCTATCCTTTTATCTATCTATCTAACTATATAGTAGTAAATCTATATATCTATATATCAATCTATATATCTATCTGGATACCTATTTAATCTATTGAACTATCAGTCTATCTATGTTTCTATCTATATTTCTATCTATCTATCAATCTTGTATTTGTCGATCTATCTTTCTATTTGTCTATCTATCTATCTGAATATTTGTATATCTCTCTATTTTCATATCTATCTATCAATCTACCTTTTTATCTCTTTATTTTCCAATCTATCAATATGTCTGTGTCTATCAGTCTATTTATCTGTTTGTCTATTTATTATTCTCTCTCTTTATATTTGTATCTTTCTATCTATCTATTTATCTATGTGTCTATCTACCAATTTGTTTGTGTTTATATATCAATCTATCTCCTTAGCTATTTGTCTATCTATCTGTCTATTTGTCTATCTGTTTATCTATCTATCTATATATCTTTCTATTTGTATATCTATCTATCTATTTAGATTTTTAATTGGCTAGCTATGTACTAAACTATGTCTATCACTCTATCTATATGTCTATCTATCTATCTATTTGTCTGTCTATCTATGTATCTATATGTCTATCTATTTATTTGTGATCTACCTATATGTCTATATGTATATCTATTTATTTTTGATCTAATTATATGTCTATATATCTATATGTATATTTATCTATCTATCTATCTAACTATTTATCTATCTTTATGTTTCTCTCTAAGTCTATTTATCTATCGATATATCTAGTTTTCTATCTATCTATCTGTCTCTTTATCTATTTATTTATCTATCTATCTATCTATCTATATGAAAATCTAGCTATATATATATATATATCTATCTATTTGTTTATATATATATATCTATCTATTTGAGATCTATCTATATGCCAATATGTCTATGTCTATCTATTTATCTATTTATCGATCTATCTATCTATTTGTCTATTTGTGTATCAATCTATCTATCTATTTATATATCTATATACCTCTCTATCTATCAATTATTTATATGTCTATCAATTTATCTATCAATTTGTTTATCAATCTGTATATCAATATATCAATAAATCAATCTATCTATATGTCAATTTTTCTATATATATATATTTCTCTATATGTATATCAATCTAGATATCAATCTATCTATTAATTTTTATATCAATCTATCTATCAATATACAATTCTATCTGTCTATCAATCAATCAATTTATCTGTCTATCTATCAATCAATCTATCGATCTATTTATCTATGTTTCTATCTATAAGTTTAATTATTTATTTATCTATCTTTCTTTCTTTCTATATGTCTAACTATTTATCTATCTATCTATTTATATATCTGCTTATCTAGATATCTATCTATCTATTTATCTATTTATCTATTTGTCTAAATATTTGTCTGTCTAACCATCTGTCTATTGATTTGGCTATCAAACTGTTATCTATATGTATATTTGTCTTTCTATCTATTTATCAATTTGTATTTCTGTCTTTCTTTATGTCTTTCTATATGTTAGTTTATTTATTTGTGTATCTATCATATATCTATTTTTCTATCTTTCTGCATATTTGTCTATCTCTATGTCTATCTTTCTGTTTATATATTTGTCAATCAATGTTTTTATCTATGAGTATATCTATATGTTTATCTATTTGTCTATCCATATGTCTATCTATCTGTGTATTTATCTTTATATCTACTTGTCTATCTATATGTCTATTTCAATCAATCAAATTATCTATCTTTTTATGAATTTGTCTATCTATCATTCTATATATATATATATATATATATATACAGATTGATAAATAGATAGACAAATAGATAAATAGATATACAGATTGATAGACATATAAAAATAGATAGATATATAGATATACAGATAGATAGATAGATAGACAAATTGATAGACATGTATATATATATTACAAAATAGACATATAGATAAACAGACATATAGATATACAAAATAGACATATAGATAGATAGTCAGATTGATAGATAGACTTATAGAAAGATTGATAGATAGATCGATAGACAAACAGATAGATAGATATATAGATAAATAAACAAATAGATAATTAGATAGATAGATATATATATATATATATATATATATATATATATATATATATATATATATATATATATATATATATAGTTAGACAAATAGATAGATAGAATAAAAGACAGATAGATTGATAAAAAGACAGATAGACAGATATATAAAAAGAAGACAAATAGACATATAGATAGACAGATAGACAAATAGATCGATAAAAAATAGAAAGACAAATAGTTAGATAGGTAGATATATAGATAGACAGGCATATAGACAAATAGATAGATAGACAGATATATAGATAGACTGACTTATAGACAAACAGATAGTGAGACAGTTAGATAGACAGATAGTTTTGACTAATATAGAAATAGAGTCAAATAGATACACATGTAGATAGATAAACAGATAGACAAAGAGATAGACAGATAGATAGATTGACATAAATTGACAAATAGATCACAGAAAGATTGACAGATAAACAAAAAGATAAATAAAAAGATAGACAAATAGTTATACATATAGATTTCAATAAAGATAGACAATATATATATTGATAGATAGATATAAAGATAGATAGATAGACAAATAGACACACTAATCGATTCATAAATAAATTGATAAATAGTTAGATATAAATAGATAGATAGATAAACTGATAGATAGATAGACAAATAGATAAAGAGAGAGACAGATAGACAAACATATAGTTAGACAGATACATATGTAAATAGACAAATAAATAGATATAGAGATAGATACATAGTTAGATAAATAGATAGATAGAAAAAGTTATAGATAGACAAATAGATAGAAACATAGATTGGTTGATTTACAAATAGATTGATAAATAAAAAGATAGATAGACATTCATATTGATAGATAAATAGACAAAAAAATAGCCAGATAGATTGATAGAGAATAGATAGACAATATATAGATAGAAAGACAAATAGATAGATAGACAAATAGATAGAAAATAGATAAATATATAGACAGATAAATATATTGATATACAAATAGATAGAGAGAAAGAAAGATAGATATCAAAACAAATAGATAGACATATATATATAGATATATAGATAGATAGACATAAACAAAAGATAGAGAGATATATAGATAGACATACATATATACAAATAGATAGATAGATAGAATGACAGACCTTTAGATATATAGGTAGATAGATAGACAAAATGACATAGACACTCAAATAGATAGATAGATAGATAGACTAATTAATTGGTAGATAGACAAACAAACACATTGACAAATAGAAAGATAGATAGGCAAAAAATTTACATATAGACATACAGATAGAAAGACATATAGAAAGACAGATAGATAGATAGGTGGATAGATAGATGAATAGATATATGAATAGATAGACATATAGATAGAAGTATATAAAGATTGATAAATAGATGGATAAATATTGGATAGATAGATGGATAGATAGACTGATAAATTAATGGATAAATAGATAGATTGATGAATAAATAGATGGATTGATTAACAGATAAATTGATGCATATATAGACTGAGAGATACATGGATATATAGATGGATATATATACGATAGATACACAGAAAAATATATTAATAGATGGATGGATATATAGATTAATAGATATACATATAAATAGATTGATGAATAGATGGATAGATAGACATATAGATACATAGATAGATATATAAATAGATAGATAGATAAATTGATAGATAGACAAATTAATTGATAGATATATTGATTGAAAAATAGATAAATAAATAAATAGATAGCCAAATAGATAGATATATTGATTGACAAATAGGAAGATAGATAAACATATAAAAAATATATAGACAGACAGACAGATTGATAGATAGATAAATAGAAAGATATATAGATTGGCATAATGATAAACAGATTGATTGACAGAATGATAGATAGATTAATAGATTCTTGATAATAGATAGATAGATTAATAGATAGATTGATAGATATATTGATAGATATATTGATTGATTGATTGATTGACACAGATAGATAAAAAGATTGATTATTTGATAGATATATTGATAGACAGATTCTTAACCAAATTGATATAGAAATTGATAAACATATAATTAATAGATAGATATCCATATATATAAATATATAAGATAGATAGATAGATAGATAGAAACAAAATTGGCAGATTGATAGATAAATAGATAGATAAACATATAGACAGAGAGACAGATAGAAATATAGACAAAAAGAGAGAAGAAAATATAAAAATAGATAGATAGATATAAAGATAGATATATACATAGATAGGCTGATAGAAAGATAAATAGATATCAAGATAGATAGATAGCTTGATATACATATATGTAGGTATACAACAATATAGATAGATAGATGGATCGATAGACAAATAGATAGATATAGAGAAAGATAATAGATGATATATAGATAGATAGACAGTATTATAGATAGACAAATAGATAGAAAGGCAATTAGATAGTCTAATAGATTGATAGACATAGATTGATAGACAGATAGATAGACAAATAAATAGACAGATAGATTGATAGAGAATAGATAGATAGACAATATATTATAGAAAGAGAAATGGATAAAAAATAGATAGATAGAAATATAGATAGATACACTAAAAGACATATAACTAGATAAATATATAAATAGAAAGGTAGAAAATAAAAATAAAAATATGGACATATAGATATATACAAAGATAGCAAGATAAATATATAGATAGATAGGCAAATAGACAAATAAATTGATTGAAAGAAAGAAAGATAGATAGATAGACAAATAGATAGATAGATAAATAGATTGTTATATATATATATATATAGACATAAAATATAAGATAGAAAAATAGATCGATAATAAAAATAGAGAGATAGATAAACAGATATACAAATGCATATAATGACAAATTGATATAAAATTATAGGCATATTTATAGATTGATAGATAGACATATAGATAGATTGATAGATTTACAGATAGACTAATAGATATATGTATAGCTAATTGATAGATAGAAAGATCAATAGATATATAGATAATCAGATAGAGAAATAAACATATAAAGAAAGACATATAGACAGATAGACTATTGATAGGCAAATACATAGATATATATAGATATATAAATATATAGATAGGCAAATACATAAATAGATATATAGATATATAGACAAATAGATATAAATATATAGATATATAGATATATGGATATATATATATATATATATATATATATATATATATATATATATTAGACTGATAGACTAAAAACTAGATAGACAAATAGATAGATAGGCAAATAAATAAATAGATTGATAGCTAAATAGATAGATAGATAGATAGATAGATAGATAGACATATAGATAGATAGAGAGATAGGTAGTCAGATAAATATATAAATAAATACATAGATAAATAGATATAAAGTTAGACAAATAGATAAATTGTTAAATATATAAAGATTTAGATATATAAATATATTAAATTTAGATAGACTAATGCAAAGATATATATATAAATATATATATACACACACACAAATAGGTACATAAACAAATATCTAAATTGACAAATAGACTTATAAAAAGATCGACAAAGAGTTAGACTAATAGATAGATAGATATAATTATTCATTTAAAGATAAATAGATAGATAGTTAGTTAGTTAGATAGATAGATTAAAATATAAAGATATAGGCTTTTAACACATACAAATATACACAGACACAAAGGCACATAGACATATAGACATGGACATATAGATATATAAATATATATATATATATATATATATATAGATATATTGAAGATAGATAAATAGGTATATAGACAAATAGATAGATAGATAAATAGATAGATATATAAAAAAATAGAGAGAGAGATTGATATATAGTTCATAAATAGATAGATAGATATAGGCAAATATAGAGATAAACATATATACATATAGATAGATAGACCCATAAATAGATAGGTGGAAAGAGTCAAATAGATAGATAGATAGATATAAATATATATTGATAGATAGATAGACAGATAGTTAGATATACTATTAGATAAATAAACTGATGGTTAAACAAAAAGATAGATAGTCTAAGAGACAAATAGATAGTTAGATAGATAAGTATATAAGTTGATAGACACATATATAGATAGACAAATAGATAGATAGAAATAGATAGATAGGCATAGATAGATATAATGATAGATAGACAGATAGTTAGACAAATAGACAGATAGATTGATAGACATAGATTGAGAGATAGATATATAGATAGATAGATATAAAGATAGATAGAAAGATATTAAATAGACAGATAGATAGACAGACAGAGAGACAGATAGATAGATAGATAGACAAAGATATATAGAAAGATAGACAGATAAATAGATAGAAAGATAGACAGATAGTTACATAAGTAGATATGTATACATACAGACATATAAATAGATTGATATATAGATAGATAGAAAGAGAGATATAAAGAAAGTCAAATAGTCATACAAATAGACAAATACACACAACTAAATAGATTGATAGATAAACAAATAGATCGATAGATAGACAAATATATAGATAGACAGATAAATAAATAGACAGATAGATAGATATACACATAGATAGATAGTTAGACATATAAAAAGATAGATAGATAGATAGATAAATATATAGATAGATAGGCAAGCAAATAGACTACCATATAGAAAGGCAAATAGAAAGATGAAAACAAATAAAGATAGATAGATAGACAGACATATATATATATAATGATAGATAGACAAATTCATAAAAAGATAGATAATTTGATTGATTGAAATAGACATATAGATAGACAAGTAGATATAAAGATAAATAGACAGATAGATAGACATACGAATAGACAAATAGATAAACATATCGATATACTCATAGATAAAAACATTGATTGACAAATATATAAACAGATAGACAGAGATAGACAAATATGCAGAAAGATAGAAAAATAGATATATGATAGATACACAAATAAATAGACAAATAAATAAACTAACATATAGAAAGACAAAGAAAGACAGAAATACAAATTGATAAATTGATAGAGAGACAAATATACATATTGATAATAATTTGATAGCCAAATCAATAGACAGATAATTAGATAGACAAATGTTTAGACAAATAGATAAATAGATAGATATATAGATAATTAGCTAGATAAGCAGATATATAAATAGATATATAGCTAGATAGACAAATAGTTAGACAGATAGAAAGAAAGAAAGATAGATTGATAGATAAATAAATAAATAATTAGTTGAACTAATAGATAGAAACATAGATAGATCGATAGATTGATTGATAGATAGACAGATGGATAGATAGATAGAATGGTATATTGATAGATAGATTGATAGAAAGATTAATAGATAGATTGATATCTAGATTGATATACATATAGAGAAATATATATATATATATATATATATATATATATATATATATATATATATATATATAGATAAATTGACAGATAAATTGATTTATTGATAGATTGATAGACATTTTGATAAACAAATTGATAGATAAATTGATAGACATATAAATAATAGATATATAGAGAGATATATAGATATATAAATAGATAGATAGATTGATAGGCAAATAGACAGATAGATAGATATATTTATTGATAAATAAATAAATAGATAGACATATATACATATTGGCATATATATAGATCTCAAATAGATAGATATATAAACAAATAGATAGATAAATATATAGATAGATAGATAGACAGAAAGATAAATAGATAAATACTTTAATATATATATATGGATATATATACAGATATATAGATAGCAAGATTTTGATATAGATAGATAGACAAATAAATAGATAAAGAGACAAATAGATAAATAGACAACTAGATATATCGGTAAATAAATAGACTTAGAGAGAAACATAAAGATAGATAAATAGTTAGATAAATAGACATATAGGTAGATCACAAATAAATAGATAGACATAGATACATAGATAGACAGACAGATAGACATATAGATAGATAGACATATAGATAGATAGAGTGAGACATATAGTCTAGTACATAGATAGCCAATTAAAAATCTAAATAGATAGATAGATATACAAATAGAAAGATAGTTAGATATATAGATTGATAGATAGATAGACAGATAGACAAATAGCTAAGGAGATAGATTGATAGATAAACACACACAAATTGGTAGATAGACACATAGACAGATAAATAGATAGATAGAAAGATAGATACAAATATAAAGAGAATAATAAATAGACAAACAGATAAATAGACTGACAGACACAGACATATTGATATATTGGAAACTAAGGAGATAAAAAGATAGATTGATAGATAGTTAGATATGAAATAGAGAGATATATAAATATTCAGATAGATAGTTAGACAAATAGAAAGATTGATAGATAGATAGAAATATAGATAAAAACATAGATAGACTAATAGTTCAATAGATTAAATAGGTATCCAGAAAGATTGATTGATTGATTGATATATAGATATATAGATAGACTACTATATAGTTAGATAGATAGATAGGTAAAAGGATAGATAGATAGATATATAGATAGATAGATAGATAGATAAATAGATAGATATAGAAATACACATATATATAGATTTATAGATAGGCAAATTGATAGAGATATATTGGTAGATAAACTAATTGACTGATAGAGATAAAGTTATATAGACAGATAGACAAATAGACAGATAGTTACATAATGGATAGATATAAAGACATAGATAGGTAGAAAAATAGATAGATAGATTGATAGACATATAGACAAATAGTAAATAGATAGACTTATAAACAAAGATATAGATAGAGAGATAGATATATAGATAAATATACACAGACATAGAGATATAGTATTATAGATAGATACAAAGATAGCCAGATAAACTTATAGATAGATAGACAAATATACAAATAAACAAATAGATAAATAGATAGACAAATAGACAGT
The DNA here is from genome assembly GCA_029783825.1 of Sapria himalayana. Classification (NCBI taxonomy): domain Eukaryota; kingdom Viridiplantae; phylum Streptophyta; class Magnoliopsida; order Malpighiales; family Rafflesiaceae; genus Sapria; species Sapria himalayana. The sequence continues at coordinate 90,491 of JAREIK010009331.1, read as the reverse complement.
TATATAAACAAATATATAGTTATATATATAAATAGATAGATAGCCTCATAGATAAATTTTCAAATAAAAAGATATATTGATATACAAATAGATAGAAAAAAAGAAAGAGACAAACAGATAGACAAATAGACATATAGACAAATCAATATTGATATATAGACATATATAGATTCATACAATAACATAAATAGATAGACAAATAAAGAGATAGATAGACATATATACTGAAAGATAGAGAGAATAAATATACAGATAGAAAGATCTTTCAATAAATAGATAGATAGATAATTAAACATATAGATAGATAGACAAAAAGATAGAGAAATAGATAGATATATAAATAGACATACAACAAAATAGACAAATTAACAGATATAGATAGATAGATAAATCAATAGATATATATTCAGATAGATAGATAGATAAAATGATAGAGAGATAGTTATGTATATAGATATTCATATAAATAGAAAGATATACAAATAGATAGATAAATAGACACAATAAACTTATAGATAGTTACAAAGATAGATATACAAACATAATAATAGATAGATAGACATATAGATAGATTGATTGATAGGAAAATAAAGTAATATAAAGAAAGAAAGAAAGTTAGATATGAAAATAGATAGACTAATATACAAATAGACAGATAGATAGATAGACAGATAAGCAGATAGAAAGATAAATAGATAGAAAGTTATATAGAGATAGATATATAAAGATATAACATTTAGACATATACACATAGAGACATGGATACATAGATAGATGGACGTATAGACAGATAGATAGATATACAAAGTCATATAAATAGATAGATAAATAGCATATAGACAAATAGATAGATATGATAGATAGATAGTTAGAAAAATAGTGAGATTGATAGATAGATCATAAAATAGATAGATAGATAGGTAAATATACAGATATATATATATATATATATATATATATATATATATACACACACACGCACACACGCACGCTGATAGACACAATGATAGATAGATGGAAAGAAAGATCGATAGACTAACAGATATATACATATATAGATAAATAGATAGATAGATATAGAGATTGATAGATAGATATATATGCTAATAGATAAATATACACAGAGATAACTAGAATGATATAAAGACAAACAAATAGTTAGGTAGACAAATAGATAGATTGATAGCTAGGTAAATAGGCAGATAAGTAAATAAACACATATATAGATAGAAAAATAGACAGGTAGACATATAAATAGATTGATAGACAAATAAACAAATAGATATATTGATAAATAAATATATAGATAGATATATAGACAAATAGATAAATAGGTAGATAGGCAAATAGATATATAGATAGAAAAATAGTCAAATAGACAGATAGTCAAATAAATTGATTAGTATATAAAAAGATAGACAGATAGATAAATAGACATATAGATAAATAAACAGATTGTTAGATAGACAGACAGAATGATAGATATATAGATAGATACGTGATAGTTATATAGATATACAGATAGATAAATAGAAAGACATATAGAGAGATAGATAGATTATTAGATAGATAGATAGACATAGAACATATACAGAAAGATAGATAGAGAGAGATAAAAAATAGATAGATATATATATACATAGATAAATAGATAGATATATAGATATACATATAGAAAGATAGACAGATAGACAGAGATATATAGATAGATAAATTGATGGATATTTAGTTAATAATCAACTTTTGTTTATTATACTAATATACTAATATACTAATTTATATATATCTATCTGATACTAATATCTGATACTAATATCGCATATTAGTATTTGATAAGGTTTCAAATACTAATATGCGATGACTATTACTAATATACTAGACTTTTATGATAGAATCAACTTTTGTTTATTTCTTTGAATAGTCCATCTTACAACACCACCATTTAAGAAAAAAACATAGCTAGACTATGATTAATAATCAACTTTAGCCAATAGGAATGCATCTATATAACCTTTTACACATAACTCTTTCATGCCTATGTATATCAAGAACAATTACTCTAATGTTAATCATTATGGTTCTCAGTGAGATATATCTAGTATCTACTCATCAAGCTCAATACATATGAAACATCATGGAAGTTTATAACATGGGGTACATGATAGATCCAATAGCATAAACATATGAAACTCTACTCTTGCACTCCATCTCTTTTTATGTCAAAGGATACTTATTCTTTAAAAGAATTATTACTAAATCCATGACACATAGATTTGTATCCTTTTTTTATATTCTTCCATGCTAAATCTTTTTAGCACATTATTTATACATGAACCCTAACTTAGGCCATGCAGTCTCACTGTTCTATCTCTATAATTTTCCACACCAAAAATATTAGTGTTTTCTCTTAAGTCTTTTATAGAAAAGTAGTTCCCTAAAGAAATCTTAAATTCAAATGTAAAGATATCATTTTAAATGAAAAGTATGTCATTAAAAGGTTATATCATGACTCATAAATACATAACTATTTTTGGATTCTTACATGCTAAACTTTTTTATCACCTTATTTACATATGCACTCTAATTTAGGCCAAGATATTTTCTTGATCTATCCATATATATCATCGCACCTATGAAAATAATGGTGCTCTCATTTACCTTTTTATAGACACAGAGTTCATCATCATTCATGATGAAGCTAAACTCATTGAATAATTATTAAAATGAAGATTACAATTATCATAGGCTTACTTTAATCTAGAAATGGATTATTGTAGCTTATAAAACTTTATTACATTCATTAGATCAATGAAATCATCATCTTGATTTCCATCAATAAAAGTGGTCTTTACATCAATTTTTAGATTTCATTATCATGAAACACAATTATTATAGATATAATGCTAATGGAGTTGACCATTTCAATAGGAAAAAATATTTTATCATAGTCAACACCATGAATATATCATAGCCTCTATGTGAATAATTTTTCTTCTTATAAATTTGCACGTTCCCATCCATTTCGTTTTTTTAGAAAATCCACTTGTATCTAATGAGTTTTTGATTCTATTTTTCTATATAGACTAAATCACTCTCCTTTGACAAAGTCTCTTGTAGATTGTAATTGGAATTAATCTATGATATTGTAAGTGTACAAGTTATACACGTAATAAAAATAGATATAAATCTAGATATCATTCTCATAGAGAATAGAAAGAATTTAATTGCTAACTACTCAAAATACTAAAGATTCATAATATTTAAATGATTAATAAGAAGTTTTTAGATACTAGTTATAATATATGAAAATTATAAAAATAAAACTCTAAATAAAAATTTAACTAAAATCCACAAAGATAAGTTAGTTCTCATGTAGAAACTAACACTGACACAAGGTGTTGTGGTATGCCCCATTTCTGTAGACTTTATTTCTAGAGAAAAGTTGAAATATATCAAGCATAATTGTCACGTAGCCTTTAATCTCTCGTTGTAGTTACCACTTTCACCACTTAGATTACCTTGCTTCTCTAGAAGTCTAAGATATAAGTGGTTATTGGTAGTTTGATCTATCTTATAAGAATTGGGTATTTTTCTTTCTTAAAATATTAATATACGTTTCCAATGAATGTAGGTCTTTTGCTTCCAAATACATGGAAGTTATAAGTCTCTACAAATGGTTAGTGCTTATTACCTTACATCTTAGAGAGTTTTCTCTTTCTTTCATTGGATCTAAGCCAACACAAAAATATCAATCAATCAAAAGATAATGTGATATATCTAGTGATTTATCTAAAAAATCACTCCATTTTCTTATCTTTGTGGAAAATAAGGACTTGTCTACATAAACGGATATAATTCCCTTGTTAACTGATTTTAGCTTAACATATCCCCTTAATAGATTATTCACTAAACATTAGTAATCACCTTCTCTATGTCACATAGAGGGCCTCCCAGAAATAAGAATAGGATACAACATATTATGGTGTTTTTATAACATTGGGAATATGATAATTCAAGTTCAACACCAATCCATTAAATTTAACCTTCTGCTTCCATAGAACTCTCATTGATTATGCATGCTCAACAATTAAATTAATTCAGCAAAAATTTTGCTTTGATATTACTAGATTGCAATCACCTATGGACTACATATCATGAGGAAAATGATGATTGCAACCAACTAAATCATTTGACTTCATTATATTTGTTCTAATTTCAAAAATAATACAACTAGTGATTTGTAAAAATTAAGCAACACTTGTTTAGATTCACACTTCTGACAAGATGAGTTTTAGATCCACAAAAAAACAACAAAGAGCAATACTAATCAAATCTAGATTTATGCTAAATGAAGAAAAAAAAGAAAAAAAAGAAAAAAATTAAGCAGAGTCATCAACTACTTGTTTCTTAGTTTCTTCGTATGTGCTAGCCCTAGCTTCTAGGATTATTTTTGTAAAAAATAGAAAGATTAGCCCAGCTTTTAATTCCTTGTCATTGCCCCCCATTCTCTTTCTTTTCATTTCTCTATCACAACTTATTTTTGATGTCATGACCAAATTCTTTTGTCAACAAAATTATGATGTCAAGACCAATTCTAATATGATGACCAATTCTAATGTCATGACCAATTCTAATATTATGACCAATTCTAATATCACAACTAATTAAGATGTAAGACCAATTCTGATGTTATGACCAATTCTAATATCATGACCAATTCATTTCTATTGCTTGAACTTTGATGTTGCGACTAAATTTCTATCTTGGGATTCTTCACTAAATAATTTCTTTATTGCAACAATAGTTTTCTTGTTACATCCTTGTATAGTTAATTCTTTTTTGGCACGTGAAAAACACATTGCAACTAACTTTGTATTTCTTATCTTTCACTCTTGGTCGTAACTTGTTGTGTGTGGTGACTCCCATTCTCTTATTAGAGATCTAAGTGGTAACAACTTTATCTTCATTTATTCTTGTTATTGGTTGTAATATCATTCACTAGTTGTGACTTGATTTTTAGTTCTTATTCAGATTTTTGTAATAACAGAATTGATTTTGTTACGACATATTCTCACTCACCAATTTCCTAGATTTTTGCTATAATTTTACTTCTTCTAACCGAACACCTATAAAACCATGAGAATGGTGAATTTTTATCTTTCAGCCATAAAATCCATCTACTAAACATGAAAGCATGCAAGGAAAATAGGCTAAAACATAGATGACTTTTTGGATTATTAAATTCACCCACATCTGAAGTTTCGCTTGTCCTCAAGCAAAGAATAAAACAAATTAATATCAAGAGGTAGTTTTAAATAGAATCCATGATAAGAAAATAAAAACAATAATAGAATTTTTGAATAATTCATTATTTCATTTAATTTTTTAAACTTGCTAACTTTTATTAGGACTTGGATATATTTGAAAGGGAAAGAAAATTTTTAGGAGGTTTTGAAAGCTCATTTCCTTCCTTTGAGAGTTAGTTTTGACATGATATTAGTCCATGGTATAAAGGTTGTGATCATTACATTACTGCTTTTATTGATTTAAAACTTCTTCCCATTGGTGGTCTCTTATTTTGAGCTTTGCCTTTCAACTATCTTTCTTGAGTTTCTTATTAATTTTCCATTTTTTCTTCTCTTCCATATCCTTGTTCATAATGATAGCATCGCCATCATTTCTGAGGCTGTCTCTTTTATTCTTCGGCTTTCACATCCTTCCATGTACTCTATTCCTAATGGGAGTGGTGAGTGCAAAAAAGGACTTCTTTCTTCTAGTGGTGCAGACCATATTCTAATGGGAGTAGATGCTTCTTTCTCTTCTTATTATCTATTCTCTGTCATCATAGAAATATGAGCTTTTTTTGGGGCATGTTCAAAGCTTCTTTCACTATCTCCTTCCTTTGAGTCATCCTCCATCTTGATTACATCTTTTTTGCTTTATATATCTTGGCCACTTTACTACCCCTATAAAAGTTTAGGAAAGACTCTTGGAATAATGTTTCTATCCTTCTCTCTTTCACCTAGCAGCAAAGCACAATTTGGTGATCAATACTGGATATGGAATCATTTATCTTCTATTGCCCTGATGGTATCCTAATATCAAGGTCTCTAGGATTGCCCTAATATTGATTTTGTACCCCTCCAAGATGGCATACTGTAGCACTTCTTCTGGTTCTCTGATAGAGCATGCATGTTTGGTTAGAGATATAACAGATAAAATGAAATAAAACCAAACCTTAGCCTCTTCTATAAGATCTCTTTGGTAAGTGGAATCATGTATTTTTTTTACTCCTCTACCACTTTCCTTTTTCATCTATCTATCTTTTGATAATTTTGTCATTGTCTCGTTTGTCTATCATCTTTGGGAGTTTGGACCCATGCTTCTAATACTTATGTTGGTACAGCTCATTTATGGTTCTCTCCAAATGGAACCCATACTCCTCTTAAATAAAGAGTTTTCTTCTTCCTTGACACTAAGTTTGAGTAGAACTTTCTTACCATAGAAGCACATCCCAACCTCGTGTGTTCGCAGAAGACCCTTCAACTCATATGCTATATTTTCTTTTCAAAGAATTTGATAAATTTTCCAAACCCTTTCTCTTTGATATAACATTTCTGAGAGTAGAGTTTTTGCTAGGAGTGTGCTTCATCAAAATTGAATGCTTCACCTTCCTCTTCTTAACTCCTCATGTGTTTCAACCCTCTTTCGTTTCCCTCTTCCTTCTATTAGTGATTCTAATTCATCTAGAGCTTCTAGTTTTCCCCATGAGATTGTCTCAATCGAAGGTTCCAACTAAACTTCATCCTTTTGTTGCTCATTCTCTTCCATGATCTTCGTTATGTTGGGGAGAAAGCTTTGGTTCTCGGCAATTTGAATTTGGAAATAGGTTTATCAGGAAATGTCATGACAAAAATAGGATTGCTAGAGTTTTAGGTTCGAATGATCCGCAAGAGCGATGAATTGGTTGGGTTGAGAATAAAATGACTAGTAGAATTTTTTTTGGAGTTTTTAAATTGAAGTTCATGTGTGGTGCTCAAAATTAAAGTACACATGTCAATCCTTTAATCTCGGTGTGACAACAAGATTAATGTGTGCATGTCGTGACTTTAACTCCATGGGCACAAAATTCAAGTGTGCATGTTACAACATAATTTCAGCCCACACTTTATTTATTTAATTTATTTATGATGAGCATTTTATTTAAAATTATGTCGTTCACTCAATAACTTTATGTCGTGACACACATAAGCTTGTCTTGACTTAAAGTAACCTTAGAGACATAATTTTTGTTTGTCGTGATTTTCTTAATTTCCTTCTTTCGTGTTGCAAAATATTAGATAGGTCACGACATTCCTTCTTTTGGTTACAAACTAAGTTTCTATCATTTTATATTTAAAATAATTGATCTACTTTGTCAAAAGAACATGAATTTTAGTCGTGACATTAAATTATTTTGACATCTAAAAAATGGTGTCACTATAGAATTTGTGTTGTGACAAGAGTTTGTCTTGTTTCAAATTTTCTATTATTTTTGTGACCTCAAAAACAATGTTGTGACTAAAAATTAAGTCTCTTTTCTTAGTTTCCTACCCTGACCTATGCCATTTTGTCTTAACAAACAAAAAACTAACTCTCTTTTTGGTTGATAGAGTAAATAATACAATTTCATTTCTTCAAGGATGTGCATGCTCTTTAATAAATATTACATGTATTACCTCATCATTTTTTTGAAAATATCCAAATAAGAAACTAAACTCTTTTTTATTTAATTTTCTTAAATTTTTTCACTCCCCAAACTCAAAATCATGCATCTTTTCAAAATTGTATTTAAAGGAAAAGAGAATACTCCTCCTTTAGTCTGATCTTCCCTTGAGGCTTGATAGATATTTTTCGGTCAACTTTTAATTTTGTCCTAATTTGTCCTTTGTTCTATACAACTCTACAAACAACTCATTATTTAAAATATTAACAATAGATTCTACACTACTAAAAAAGAAATAAGAAGAAGAAATAAATTAAAATACTCAAATAAAATTGTTATATAGGTTGCCTCTCATATGCTGCTCAGCTTTTAGTCACTAGCTAGACTTTGCTGCTTGCTACTCCTCACTCCAGCAATATTTCCCTATATAGAAATGTTATCTCATCTAAATTTATTTACTGTTAAGGTAATACTCCAGTCTTTGACCATTCACCTTAAACTCTTGTTCAGAAATAGTTCTCACTATTACTGTCCCAAAGATTGTGCTTGTTACTATTGTATATTAACCACTCCATTTTGACTTCAGCTTTCCAAGAATTAATTTTAGTCTAGAATTGAAAATCAAAACTTGGTCTCCTGCCTTGAATTCTAGCCTCAATCATTTGATCATGCAATTTTATGTTTTATCATTGTTGATTCTAGCACTCTCATAGGCTTCATTTCTCATCTCTTCTAACTCATTGGTTTGGAGTAATCTTTCTTCTTTAGTAGTCTTGAAGTTTAATTTTTTAATTGCTTGATGACCCATATTTCTTTGTATTCCAATTTTAGAGGCTGGTGATAAGATTTTCCAAAGACAATTCATTATGAGAACATTCCAATGGGGGATTTAAATACTATTTTGTAAGCCCATAGTGTATCAATCTGTCTTAGGGACCAATCCTTTTTGCTTGAGCTTGCCATTTTTTCTAAAATCTTCTTAGTATCCCTATTAAAAATTTCAACTTGATTATTAATCTGAGGATGATATGTCAAACTTAATATGTTTTTAATTTCGTATTTTCTTACCAGTTTGTAAAAAACCTTATTGGAAAAATAACTTTTTTCATCAATTATTATAGTTCTAGGTGTTCCAAATCTGCTCAAAATATATATTTGCTTGAATCCAACCACTGCCAATATATTTTGAGTAGATTTTCTAAAATATACTCAAAATAGTATTTTGCATGTTAAACAAATCTTTATATTATCTCAAACAACTAATGAGGTATTAGTCTAAAAATTTAATTCATTGGCTTTGTGTACAATAGACTTAGTTTAGACCATTATAGTTACAACAAAATGATTGAGGATAAGAACTACATCATTTTGTCATTGTATATGGATGATATATCAATAGTAGTATTCAACAATTGCTAAATCTAAAATTTGAAAGAATAATTATTGAGATAGAAATAATATAAAAATTTGATTTTCTCAAGGGAACTATTTTAATGAGATATTGTAATGCATCAACATGCAAGATAGTAAGTCAATTTTTTTTCCCATATCCTGTTAATTTCAAGTTTTCCTCAAGTATATGCTCTAGCATTGAATAAGAAGGGAGGGAGATATTTCTAGTATCATATGAATAAATAGTGAGATGTTTGATGTTTCTTATCATTTACACAAGATCAAACATTAAACAAGTATTGGAACTAGTTATTAGATTTATATAAAAATATGAAAAAGAGCATTGAAATATTGTGAAAAGGGTTCTCAAATATATTAGAAGAATCACAATTATTGTTTTATATTATAGAAATTCAAACTTTATTATCAGAAGGCATGTTGATTCAAACTACATGAAAGAAATTGTAAATAGCAAGCCCACTACTACCTATATTTTTATTCTTACTAGAGGAACTGTACGTTAGTTTTAATGTATAGTCTATCATGTTTACTTTTATGATAGAGGTAGTGCATATTGTAATTACACAAGCTAATAAAGAGACAATCTAGTCATAGATTTTATTGGAAGCATTTTGGACACAAATAAAAAAGAATTACTTTATCTTGTGATAGTTAGAGCACTGGACCTATCAAAGAATTTATTTCATTCAAAGATAAAACCATATTAGAGTACAATATTACTTTGTATGAGAAAAAGTAGAAGGATGTATGGATGTACAAAAGAATCATACTGATAATAACTTAGCAAATGTTATGACTAAGGTGATCAACACTGACAAGTTTGTATGATATACAAATCTCTTATAGTTTAGAAAAATATATAAGAAAGCATGGAGTTGAAATGTAAGGAAAGTAAACTTAAAGTGAGAGAATGCGTTCAACCATGGGTTAGGTGAAGTATACCATGCCCAAATAGAAAAACCTTCGAGACTCTCATTTTTCCTTCTATAAAAGGAGTACATCCCTCTAATTTTTAATTTATTTCAATCCCAATTATCATAGCTTGTATAATATTTAAATTTATTTTATAGTTTTTCACATTATTACTTAAATTTTCTATTTAACACTATTGTTGTTGCTTTTATTTCATTACACTTTTTGATTTATCTATAAATGAAAAGTAAAGTCTAAAATGTAATGAATTCTAATGCATCTGACTGGCTTAACATAACATGCATTATTTGTTGATTGCATGCATGGAAAGCCCTTTTTATTACATTTTTAAATCTCTTAGTAATTGAATAACTAATGAAAATAGTTGTGATTATACTAGGTCTTCATATTTGTAAGATTTAACATATTTTGTGAGGATGATTCTTGAATATAATAATTGGAAAAGTGAATGTTATATTTTATTAAAAGTATGTTTCAATCTACTTTTACTTTAAAAAAATGTATTTGAAATAATAAATGAAAATAAAAATAATTAATGTTTTAACAAATTGAGAAAAAAGAAACTTAATATATGTTATGGGATCCATGAGCTAATAACAATGTATAATTAAATTTATAATAATGAATCATAATGAATTGAAAAATGGTAATTACATCATGCAAGGACAAGCAAGTAATTTCTCTCAATACCTATTATCATTTATTTTTTATATCAAATTTTATTATTTTGTGCATATGTTTCATTAAAGAAGAAAACACAATTGTGATGTCAAAAAAACATATAACCAGAAAGTGATATCTATTTGTTATTTAATTATAACATTTATCATAAATTTACATTAAATTAGTAGTCACACATTAATCTTTGATTGGGTTTTAACCGAATCATCAAAGGAATGTTCTACTTTAAAATGGATAAATTTTGTAGGCCTTTCATATTCTAAAAGTCAATGCAAAACTTGCATCAAAAGTTATCTAGAATTTTTTGAATATGAGAATTGATCACAAAATTCAAAACATATAATATGTAATATATTTTTAAAAACATTGTATATTCACATCAATTTAAAGCTTATATTATGATACATGTTGGATGTAGTATGTTAAGTATGTGTGTGTGCTAGAAACTTGTTTGGATTCATGATGACCAATGTTTGATTATATGAAATGATATTATACAAAAATGAATTGTGTTGTAATCTGTAATAGAAAAACAACCAAAAAAAAAAGATCAAACTCTATTCTTTTAAGATATTTGAACAATGATATCCTTAGTTGTGTTTAGAAACACTTTCAACTACAAGAGTTAAATGAAAAAGAAATGTGAGTATATTACATGAAAAAAAATAGATGAATGAATACAATATTAAAAGTATGGTGGTGAAGATAAACTTCTCATAATTAAAGAGTTCGTCATCACAACGACAAGTTATCTCTTGTTTGCAAAAAACCAAATTATAGAAATTAATTATCAATGTAATGACTGCTCCATTATGTCTAGTTTATAAACTATAAAGAACAACATAATGATAATATTGGCAAAACTATAATTTTCTAGTATGATCACTAACCCTTTATGCCTTGTATAGAAAAATAAAAAATAAAGAGATTTACTTCATGTTATATGGTGTGAATAGTATGTCCTCTTATGTGAGTGAAACATTGTTATAAAAATAAAACCTGTGGTAATAATTCGAAATAGAAAATTCATCTTCAAAGTAATAAAATAAACAAGATAATAAACAAAAATACACGCAAAAAGAGATTTGGAATTGAGATGAATTATAAAAGGATAAACCCTCCTTTTATAGAATAAAAATCAAAATTTCCAAATGGATTTTCGATGTGTGCAAGGTGAAATTTCATCTATCCATTTTTGACTTTAGATTATCTCGTTACTGGTTTATGTAGTTGTAACATACTCTAACTCTATCATATAAGTAGACATAATAGATTTTTGTTTTAAAACCCAACTTATAACTCCTCTAGCAAGAGTGAAAACATAGCCTATGATGGACTTGATATTATCAATATCTTCATCATTGTTTATATCAATAAAACCTATATAAATAAGTTTCAAACCTCTATAGCATAATATTGCAATTGAAGTGTCTATCATATAAATGAGAACCATCTTCATAGTACTCTATTACTCTCTATTAGGATTTGTCATAAATCAACTAACCACTCTCATAGCTTATGCAATATCAAGTCTTGTACATATCATAACAAATATCAAACTTCTCACTATTATGATGAATACTGTACTCGAAAAATATCACTCTCCTTTTCTTTAATACTATGACACATATTTGATAATAACTTGAAATTAATATGAAGTATGATAGAAATTGGCTTAATATCTTGTATTTTAAAGGATCACAAGATCTTATTAAAATCGTACTCTTGAGATAGTCAAATTTGCTTGTTATTTCTATCTGGATAAATCTGCATCCCTAGAATTTTATTTATTAGTTTCACGTCCGTCATATGAAATTCTCTAGCCAATTGTGTCTTCAATTCTTGGATTCGGCCTTTGCTGAGGCATGCTACAAATATATCATTCACATACTATAATAAAATGATGAAGTCTTTTTTAATCTCAAACCTATTGTAGTACATACAATGATATGAACTAAGTCTATTATACCTAAGGATAATTATAAATGTATCAAATCTCTTATACGAATATCTCAACACTAGTTTGAGACCGTATAAAGATATATTCAATCTACAAACCTAGTTCTCCTTGTCTATTTAGCAAAACTTTTTAACTAGAGCATATAAAGTTTTTCTTCAAGTTCTTCATGAAGAAATATAGACTTGACATCTAACTACTCTAAATATAAATTGAACATATCACACAAACCATCACTACTTTAATTATTGTCAGACAAACCACGGGAAAAAAAATCTCATTAAATTCTATCACTTCTTTTTGAGCATATCCTTTTACTACCAATCCTATATAATATCATACTCTAAAAAACTCTGCATGCAAAGTTGGAGGTCTTCTATCTTGAGCTTGTCACCTTACTTCTGGAACCTCACACTCAACTTATTCTCATACCTCATTCTCTAATACTTCCTATGTAGATATTATAGTTTCTTGTGCCAGATTATTATCCACTTATAAATTTGTAGTTTCAAAAATTTTATTTGATGTACTATCATTTTCAACCATTATTTATTGTGTATTTTCTACAAAGATTACAACTCTTTTGATAATGACCTTATGGGTATTGGGATTCCATTAATAATATCCCTTTACTCAGCATACCCTACGAATATATATTTTCTAAATTTTAAACTAAAATAAGTTCTTTATTGGATATTGTACTTCACATATGTAAGATATTCAATGAAATATAAAGTAGAATAATCTTCTAGTTTTCAAGTCCACATCTTCATCTGTATCTTTAAATCAAAATTTAGTTGATGGAAACTAATTTATCACATAACAAGTAGTATTAGCAACTTCCACCATAAAAGAGTTGGGTAGATTTGTAGTCCTGACATAACTCACATTCTTTCTATAAAAGTTATATTCATTAATTCAACCACTCCATTTTATTGTGATATATATGTGATTGTGAACTTTGAGTTGATACCTTCCTATTTATAAAGGAAAATAATTTTCTATCAATATGAGAAAAATAAACTTTTTCTCATATCCAAGGTCCACTTAAGCTTTGAAGTTTTTAAAAATTGAAAACACACATTACTTCTACTTGATTGGATACACCCAACATCTCCCACAGTCATCATCAATGAAAGATACAAAGTACTTGGCTTATCCTTGGGACAATTGAGAAGATTCCTATACATCATAATGAATCATGTCTAGAATACACTTATAACACAATGCTCACAACATACAGATCTACTGATTTGAGTTTTAAAAATAGATTTTTATTATAGAGAATATATTGTGCATACATTTTAAATGGGGGTTACTTATAGCAGATGGACCCATTATTAGACTAACAACAGTGACACAATCAAAAGTAAGGACTAGGTCACAAATATTTGGGTCTTTCCAAGTTTGAAAAGGCTCAATCCATCTCATCATATTCTTTGATGATTATATGTTATGAGTAAAGTGGGTAAGTACTCCAAGAAATATAAGTATTTTATTTATATATTGAGTGATAGTAATGATTACGTGATCTAATCATTAAAAAATTTACTTTTATCTTTTCTTTGTTTATTTTATTATATAATTACAATTAATGAAAATTGTAATTATTACCCAGTTTGATGGAATATCTCAAACTCTCTATATATAACATTTGGATGAATAAAATATAAGATAAATTTTGTGATTTGATTTAAATAATTTATCCCATGAGAACTCTACAAACTCTCTAGTATTTTTCTTTGTCATTCAATTGTAACTTATTAATCATTCATTAATAATTGATTTTGGTGTTATTTCTATATTGAAATTATTACTTTCGTAAAAGTAATGAGTTGAAATATTTCTGTTAGATTTATTTGATTGTAGAATAATCTTGGTCACTAAATTTGATCATGAGTCTCACTATTTTTAGCAAGGTTTATATCATTCAGTATAAGAGCCCAGCCCTTGTCTCAAATTTGTTTTAATTCCTTTTTAAAAATTGAGAATATCAATTGTTCCATCTAAAACAATGTCTCATGATACCAAGCATACTATCATGTAAGCTGCTGATTGCAACCCATTTTTGAAACATATGAGGAGTAAAAATAAGACAAGTGATGAGATGAGAAGTAAAACATCTTTGTTAATGATTGGATCGTATTGAGGATACAAATTTAGATCAGTTATAGAATGGTGTAAATATGAGATGCAACATCAAGAGAAGTAATATTTTTGAGAGAAGAAATCTTGCTTAAAAATGATAAAAAATTTTCATTTGTACATCAATGCAAAGTGTTTTGTTTCCATAATCATCAATTTACAAGTCATTTGCCTACTTTCTTATTACTACTAACGTTTGATGATCTAACTACTAGATTGTCATATATCATAAGAATTAAAACATAATGTAAACTTTGTATGTTGTTGATGATTCAAATTTGACCAGCCTATAAGAGTGAGATTGAATCCTTCTGAAAAAAGAGAAAATGACGTGCACCAAGAGATACCACCCTAAAGGGGTATTACTCATAGCAGTTGAACTTATTACAAGACCAATGTCAAGTGACACATTCAACAAAGAAGCTCTAGACCCCAAATAATTGGGAACTTTCCTAGTTTGAAGAGGCTCAATCCATTTTATTATAGTCTTTGATCGTTATGGGTGATGAGAGTAAAGGTACGTGTGAGTACTCAGAAATATAAGTATTTTATTTTTATTTTGATTTAGAGCTTTTACTTTTATCTTTTCTTTTAGTTTATTTTATTATACACTTACAATTTATGAGAATTACAATTATTGCCTAGTTTTAAAAGATGTCTCAAACACTCTATATATATTATTTTGATGAATGAAATATAAGAGAAGTTTTGTGGTGAGATTAAAATCTTTTGTTTCTTGAGAACTTAAATAACTTATCATGATTTTCATATGGTATTTATAGGTGACTTATCATTTAATCATTCATAATTGATCGTGGAATCATCCTTATACCGAGTTTCTTGCTTCTATATAAACAACGGGTTGAGCTATTTCTTTCAGATTTATTATAGGATGTTGCTGATCACTAAATTTGATCATGAGTCTCATTCCTTTTAGCAAGGTTTGTATCATTATAGTCTTGATGAATAAAAAAAATGTTCTCTTCAACCATCCCATAAAATTTGAGGTTGAATCCTTTAAAAAAGAAAAAAATTAAGCATCAAGAGACAAAATAAAAAATGGCATTAATTATAGCAGCTAAAAAGATTAATAGATCAATGGCAAGTGACTCAAACAAAAATAGAATGAATCACAAATATTTGTGATTTTTCCTCTTTAAAGAATTTCAATCGATATCATTATAGTCTTTGATGATTATGGGTGATGAGTAAAAATATGTGTGAGTACTCCAAAAAATATAAATATTTTATTTATGCTTTATGTGATAATAAAGATTATTTGACATAATCGTTAAATATTTTACTTTTTTCATTTTCTTTTGTTTATTATATTATATTATTACAAGTAGTGTGTGTGTGTGTGTGTGTGTGTGTGTGTGTGTGTGTGTGTGTGTGTATTATCATTTTGATGAATGAAATATAAGAGAAGTTTTTTGGTGAGATTAAAATCTTTTATTCCTTTAGAACTTTATGAAATCATCATGATTTTCATATAGCAAATTAGCTGTGACTTATCAATCAATCATTCATAATTGATCACGGGGCCTTTGTTACTTTTAGTTAGGTTCGTATTATTTGGTATTAGAGCTTTGCTCTAGTCTTGTATCTAGGTTTTTTTCTTTTTTAAAAAATTGAGAATAATTATTCTTCCTTCTTAAACCATGTCTCATAATACCAAACATACTATCACGCAAGTTGCTGATTGCAACATTTTTATGAAACAAAATGATGTTTGAGATGAGACAAGTGATGAGATTAGAAGTCAAATATGTTTTTGAATAATTGGATCATATGAAGAATACCTATTTATATCGCTCATAGAATAATTTAAATATTAGAGGCAGCATACAGTGAATAAAATATGTAGATAGATATTCTAAAAGCTTTGGAAGGCAATTTAAGATAGATTAATTCAATTGTGCTAATGAAGAAATTCGCACATAGTGAATTAACAAAATGATGCAGACAAACACAAAAAATGTGTTTCATGATCACGGTCCTATTACTAATAATGTATGTCCTTAGATTATTCAGAAAAAGAAAATTTTAAAATAGAAAAATTAAAAAAATAATGATAAAGAGGGTAAAGAAGAAGTTGACAAAGAAATTAATAAAAAACAAATTATTTAAGAAAATGATGAAAAAATGATTATTGAGGAAAAGAAGTATGAAAAAAATGAGAAAAATTATTGAGAAGTATTGAGGAAATTATTGAGAAAATTATTGAGAAAATTATTGAGAAAAATAATGATGAAAAATAAAATGTGAATGAAAAAAAAAGTTGAAGAAATTATCGAGGAAAAGAAATTTATTAAGTAAACCATTATAAGAGAATTATTATTTTCGAGAAAAGCATTCATGGTTAAAAATGAAAATAAAATTTCATTTGTACTTCCATACAAAGTGATTTGTTTCAATAATCAAAAATTTTCAATTACTAAATTTTGATGATCTTCCTACTAGATTGTCATATATCAAAAGAATTAATCTTAAAGTAAACTTTGTATATGGGCAATGATTCCAATTTGACTATACTTTAGGATTCACGATTGAATCATTTTGGAGAGAGGGAATGATGTGTATCAAGAGACAATATTTTAAATTAGTATTACTTAGCTTAATCTAGTTGGGCACGTATATGTGTGAGTGTCTCATTCAACAAAGAAGGATAGGATGACATTATGAGACAATATGAGATCAATGAAAAGTGACTCATTCAACAAATAAGGATTGGATGAAAAATATTTGGGAACTTATATGGTTCAAAGAGGTTTAATCCATATCATTATAGTCTTTAATGATTATGAGTGATGAGCAAAGATATGAGTGAGTACTCTATGAAATAAATATTATATTTTTGATTTCATTGATAGTAATGATTATGAGGTATAATCATTAAAGCTTTTAATTTTGTTTATTAAATTATATAGCTTAATTAATGAGAATTGCAATAATTACCTAATTTATGAGGTCTCAAATACTCTATTAGTATATCAGATAGATATACTAATAAACAAAAGTTGTAAGATAGACAGATATTAGTATTAGATAGATATATATAAATTAGTATATTAGTATATTAGTATAATAAACAAAAGTTGATTATTAACTAAATATCTATCAATCTATCTATCTATATATCTCTCTCTATCTGTCTATCTTTCTATATGTATATCTATATATCTATCTATTTATCTATGTATCTATATATCTATCTATTTTTTATCTCTCTATCTATCTATCTTTCTGTATATGTTCTATCCGTCTATCTTTCTATCTAATAATCTATCTATCTCTCTATATGTCTATCTTTCTATTTATCTATCTGTATATCTATATAACTATCACGTATCTATCTATATATCTATCATTCTGTCTGTCTATCTAACAATCTGTTTATTTATCTATATGTCTATTTATCTATCTGTCTATCTTTTTATATACTAATCAATTTATTTGACTATCTGTCTATTTGATTATTTTTCTATCTATATATCTATCTGCCTATCTACCTATTTATCTATTTGTCTATATATCTATCTATATATTTATTTATCAATATATCTATTTGTTTATTTGTCTATCAATCTATTTATATGTCTACCTGTCTATTTTTCTATCTATATATGTGTTTATCTACTTATCTGCCTATCTACCTACCTATCAATCTATCTATTTGTCTACCTATTTGTTTGTCTTTATATCATTCTAGTTATCTCTGTGTATATTTATCTATTATCATATAATTACATAGTTAGACATTTGGACAAATAGACATTTAGACAGAAAGACAAAAATATAATTAGATAAATAGAGAGATAGATAGATATATAGATTGATAGATAGATAGGCATATAGACCATTAGAGAGATTGACAGATACATAGATAGACAATTAGATAAATAGACAGTTATAAAGTTTGGCAAATAAACATATAGATATATAAAAAAAATATATAGACAAATATATAGATTGATAAATAGATAATTTGACAAATAGATAAATAGATAGATTGACAGATTGATAATCGAGAGAAAGACAAATATAGATAGATTTATGGAAAGATATATAGATAGATAAACAGATAGATAGATATACATATCGATAGAAAGATAGATAGATAGATAGATAGACATATATACAAATAGATGAATTGAGAGATAGAATGATAGTTAGACTGAAATATAGATAGATAGACAGACAAATAGATAGATAGATATATAGATATAATGATTGACAAATAAACTGATAGGTAGATAGATAGACATAATGATAAATAGATAGATAGATAAATGGGTGGCTAGACATTTAAATAGACAGATATATTGATTGACATATATATAGATATATAGATAAAAAGTTACATAGTTAGATAGATAGTTTGACAAATAATCATATAAAAAAATAGATTGATAGATAGAAAGAATGATAGATATTTAGATAAATAAATTGATATACAACTAGATAGATAAATAGATAGATATATTTATAGATAGATAGATATATAGACAAATAGATAGATAGATAGATAAACACATATATAGATAAGCAAAAAACATACCTAGATAAATAGAGATAGTTAGAAAAACTTATAGGCTATTAGACTGATAAATTAATAGATAAAAATACAGATAGATTGTTAGACAAAAAAAGATTGATAGAAAGATAAATAGATTTAAAGATAGATAGATAGATACATAAATAGATAGATAGGCATATAGACATATAATCATTTAGAGAGCGACATTTAGATAGATAAACATTTAGACCGATGGACAAATAGATAATTAGACAACTAGACAAATAGATAGATAGTTAGATAAACATTTAGATAGATACACACAGACAAATAGAGAGATAGACAATTAGAAAGATTGTCAGATTGAAAATAGAGATAGACAGACAGATAGATAGATAGATAGATATATAGATCGATAAATACATAGATAGATAGTCAGATAGGCATATAGACAGATGAATGGATAAAGAGATAGAAAGATATATTGATAGATAAATAGACAATAGATAGAAAGACTTATAGAAAGTTAGACAAATAGAAAAATATAAAGTAAACAAATAGACTTATAGATAAATTGAAAGATAGACATATAGGTAGATAGATAGATAGAAATATAAATAGATAGACAAATAAACATTTAGAAAGATAGATCGATAGATGGATAGCTTGACATACAAATAGATAGATATACAAATTGATAAATATTTAGATTTTTAGATAAACAGATAGACAGGTTAACAAATATATAAATAGATAGAAACATAGATAGACAGATAGATAGATAGATGGAAAAATAGATAGATATACAACTATACATAGAAAGATATAGAGTGCTAGCCGGAAAGATGGATAAATAAATATACAAATAGATAGATAGATAGATAAATAGTCAGATAGATAAATATATATATAGACAAATAGAAAGATAAATAGATAAAAAGAGAGACAAATAGATAGATAGTTAGACATAGTTAGATACAAAAATAGATAGATAGATAGATAAATAGATATAATGATGGATAGATTGATTGATTGACATATAGACAAATTGATGATTGATATATATACACAGAGAGATTGAAAGATTGACATATTAAGATATAGAAAGATGGACTAATAGACAAAAAGATAGATTGATTGAAAGATAACCAAATAGATATATAGTTAGATATATATATATATATATATATATACAAATAAATTGTCGATGGATAGAAAGATAAATAGATTTACACATACATAGATAGATAGATAGATATGCATATATATAGATAAATAGATAACCACATAGATAGCTAGATAAATAGATAGATAGATACATATATAGATAAATAGACAGATAGATAGTTAGTTAGAGAGATAGGCAGATAGATAGATAGACACATTGACATATAGACACATAGACAGATAGATAGATATAGAGATAGATCGATAGATAAATAGATAGAGAGAGATAAATAGATAGATAGATTGACAAATTGACAAATTGACAGATAGACAAATAGGCAAATAGATAAATAGAATTATAGATAGATAGACAGAATGACAGACAGATAAATAGAATGATAGATAGATATATAGATAGATATACACATTGACATAGAGATAGATAGACAAATATATGGATATACATATTGACAAATAGAAAGATAGATAAACATATAGATACATAAATATATAGACAAAAAGGTATATAAATAGATAGACAAATAGACTGACAAATAGACAGATAATTAGATACGTAGATTGACAAATAATGAGATAGACAAATATAATTTAAATAAATAGATAGAAAATAAACATATATTAAAATAGACAGATATATAGATAGACTTATATAGAGAGAGAGATAGACAGATACACAGATAGACTAATAGACTAAATAGACCGATAGATAGATAAAAAGATAGACAGACAGACAGATTGATATATAGACATATTGATATATATATATATATATAGGTACATAGACATATATATAGATAAACAGATAGGCAGATAGATAGATATAAAAATAGACAGATAGATACATAAAGAGAGAAATATATATAGATAGACATATAGATTGATAAATATATAGATACGGTGATCATTAGATATACTAGATAGACAGGTAAACATATAAATATATAGACAACCACATATACACATAGGCACATAAAAAGATAGATAATTAAACAAATATAAAGATACACACCTATTCTAGTAGACAAATATATTGATAGACTAATTGACAAATGGATAGATAGATTGTTAGATGGATAGAAAGATATATAGACATATAGATAGATAGATATATCGACAGACATAAACACATAATTAGAACATAGATATTCAAATGGGCTAATAGACTATTAGATTGTTTGATAGTTTGATAAATAGACATATAGACAGACAAATAAAAAGTTAGACAATCAAATAGATAGACAGATAGACATATATATAGATAGAAAGATATATAGATATATAGATAAATTGAGAACAAAAAGATAGATAGGCAGATAGATAGATAAATAGAAAGTCAGATAGATATATAGATAGGCAGACAGACAAATATTTAAATAGATAAATAGATTGATAGACAGTTAGAAAGTAATATAGATAGACATATAGAAACATATAAAGAAAAACAGATAAATAGATAGTCAAATAGACAGATAGATAGAAAAATGGATAGTTATACACACACACACACACACACACACACACACAGATTTTTTGATAGATTGATAAATAGGTAGATAGTTCATTAGTTAAATAGATAGAAAGATAGAAAATTAAATAGTTACATTAATAATAGATAGTCAGATACATAGATATAGAATACAAATATAAAAAGATAGACTGATAGACAAAAAGATAGATAAAGAGAGATAAAAAATAGACATATATATAGATAGATATATAAAAAAATTGACTAATAGATAATTGGAGAGAGACAAATAGATAGATAGATAGAGAGATACATAGTGAGATAGATTGATAGAGATATAATAAGATAGACAAACTGATAGAGAAATAGTCAAATTGATAAATAGATAGATAAACATATAGAGATATACATAGATATATAGATAGATATTTATATATTGATAGATATATTGATTGAAAAATAGAAAGATAAATAGATATATGAATATATAGATAGATAGATATACAAAAAGATCAATAAATAGATAGCCAATTTTATAGATTGACATATAGACCCATATATAGATAGATTGATTGATAAAAAGATAGATAGATAGATAGATATGCAGATAGATAGATAGGCGGGTACATAGCCAAATAGACATATATACAAATAGATATATAGATTGATAGATATATAGATTGATAGATATATAGATTGATAGATATATAGATTGATAGATATATAAATAAACAAATAAATTTATACACAAATCAAATGATAGACAACTAGATAGATAGATAGATAGATACACAAATAGAAAACAAGACAGACAAATAGATATATATATATATATATATATATATATATATATATATATATATATATATATATAAAGAGAGATAGATTTATAGATTGATAGATTAAAATATAGACAGATAGATAAAAAGATTGGTAGATTAGCAGATGAGAGAAATACAAATCGATATATATACATACATACATACATACATATATATATATATATATATATATAAACAAAAGTACAAATAGATTGATATAAAGATAGACAGATACACATATATAGAGTGGAATGATTGACTGATAAATAGATACATAGATAGATAGATAACAAACTAGATAGATAGATATAAAAATAAATAGATAGCAAGAATTGCTGATTGAAAGATAGGTAGATAAACTGATAGATAGATAGATAGATACATAGACAGATAGATAAATAAATAAATAGACAGATACATAGATAGACAGATATAGAAATAGGTAGAAAGAGGTTCATATAGTTAAATATATAGACAGATAAATAAATAGATAGTTATATAGTTAGACAAACAGATAGATATAAAGATAAATAGTTAAATAGTTTCATAGATAAAAATATATACATATAAATATTTAAATAAATAAACAAATAAATAGATAGATATATAGACAGATAGACAAATAAATTGATAGATTGATTGATAGAGGTTCATATAGATAGATAAATAAATAGATAGATAGACAAATACACAGACATACAAATAAAAAGATAAATAGATAAATAAATAGACTAATAAACTAATAGATAGCTAGAGAGATAGACACAGACAGATAGACATATAACTAGTTAGATAGACGGATAAAAAATAGATATATAGATAGATAGACACGTAGACACATAGACACATAGACACAGACAAATAGATAGATTAATAGATATATGAAGATATAAACACTAAGATGTATCGACTAATCGATAGATTCATAGATAGACAAACACCATTATAGACTAAAGATATATAAACAAATATACAAATAGATAAACAAACATATAGACACATAAACATATAGAGAAATAGATAGATAAATAGATAGAAAGAAAGATATATAGATAAATAAATACACATACAAATAGATAAATTAATAACTAGATAGATAAATAGATAGTAAATAACTAGATAAATACATAGAAAGATAGACAGACAGATAGATTAGCAAATAGAAAAATAGATATACAAATATATAGATAGATAGATAGATCAATAGAGAGTAGATATAAAGATAGACAGAAAGATAGATCGACCAATAGATACACAAATATATAGATAGATAGAGAGATAGACAATTAGAAATATATATAGATTGATAGACTGATAGATAGGTAAATAGACCGATAGATTGATAAATAGATATATAAACATATTGATAGATAGATAGACAGAATGATAGAATGATAGTTATATTCAGAGATATATAGATTAATAGATAGATAGATAGCTAGACACAGACAAATAGATAGATAGATAGTTAGACACGTAGACAAATAGATATATAAATAAAATGATAGACAAATAAGACAAACAATTAGACAGACAGACAAATATTTAGATAAGCAAATATATAGATAGACAGATAGATAGATATATTGATAAATAGCTAGTAAAAAAGATAAATAGAATAATATAAAGTTTGACCAATAAACTATTAAATAATAAAATAGATAGATAGATAAATAATGAGATAGACAAATAGATAGATAGATAGATAGAAAAATAGACAAATACATGGTAGATAGGTAGATTACTAGAGAGATAAATATATAAATAGATAGATATCTATTTAGATAGATAGATAGATAGACACATTCTTAGATAATTAGATAAGCAAATTGACGGAAAAAAAATATAAATAGATATACATATAGATATATAGAAAGGAAAACAAATAGATAGATACATAAATAGATAGACAAATAAATAGTTAGATAGATTGATTAATAGACATACAGATAGATAGCTAGACATTTAGATAAATAAACACAGACAAATAGATAGATGAACAAATTGACATACATATAGATAGATATTCAGATAGATAGGTAAATAGATAGATAAATAGATAAATTGATAGACTGATAGAAAGAAAGTAGATAGATAAATAGATTGAAAGAGAGAAATAATAGATAAATGAAGATAGAAAAATGGACAAATAGTAATATAGACAAATTGAGATATAGATCGATAGGGAGATAAACAAATAGATACATAGATAGATAGACAAATTGATTGATAAATAAAGACTTATACATAGAAAAATAGATAGATAGATTAATAGATGGATAGAGAAATTCATAGAGATATATAATAATTTATATTGATATAGATATAAAAATATATACTAATATAGAAATACTCTGATAGATTGGTAGAGAGACAAATAGATAGACCTATAGATAGAAATATAGATAGAAATATTTATAGATGAATAGATCTATAAATAGAGAGATAAATATATATATGCTTGGATAGATATACAAATAGACAGATATATAAATATCCAGTTACACCAATAAATATAAAGACACCTAAATAGACATAGATAGCTAAGCAGATAAAAATTTAGAAAGATAGATAGACAAACAGATAGATAGATAAATAGAATCATAGATTGATAGATAAAATAAAAGACAAATAAATAGAAAGATAGCTAGATAGATAGATAGT